>CAJNDV010014335.1:0-13002 GCA_905221635.1 Symbiodinium sp. CCMP2456
CGTAGGCGTAGGCGTAGGCGTAGGCGTAGGCGTAGGCGTAGGCGTAGGAGTAGGAGTAGGAGTAGGAGTAGGAGTAGGAGTAGGAGTAGGAGTAGGAGTAGGAGTAGGAGTAGGAGTAGGAGTAGGAGGGGCAATGCCACACAGCAACCGCTGTACATAAGATAGTAGCAAAACCAAGCAAGCGCAGCAAACAGGCACACAGAAAGCGCTGTAAACAGGATAGGGGCAACGCCACACAGCAAACGCTGTAAACAGGATAGGGGCAATGCCACACAGCAAGCGCTGTAAACAGGATAGGGGCAGGCTTGTAGTCTTCCGAGAAGGCGATCGGCAGAACCGGCCCGATTAACTATTTGTTTAAGCCCAAATTCACTAACAGTAATAATCACAGGAGAACATTCAATAGGATAGGGACAGTGCCACCAAGCAAGCACTACATGAGATAAAAGCAAAGCCACACAGCAAGCGCCGTATACAGGATAGGGGCAATGCCACCCAGCAACCGCTGTAAATAGGATACGGGCAGCGCCACACAACAAGCGCTGTAAACAGGACAGGGGCAATCCGACTCTGCAACCGTTGTACCTAAGCTAGAAACAAAACCACACAGCAAGCCCTATAGACGGGATAGGGGCAATGCCGCACAGCAAGCGCTGTAAACAGGATAGGGGCAATGCCACAGAGCAACCGCTGTACATAAGATGGAAGCAAAACCACACTCGCGGTAAACAGGACAGGGACAATGCCACTTAGCAACCCGCTGTAAATAGGATAGGGGCAGCACCACACAGCAAGCGCTGTAAACAGGATAGGGGCAATGCCACACAGCAAGCGCTGTAAGCAGGATAGCTAAGGGCATTGCCACACAGACACCGCTGTGCATAAGATGGAAGCAAAACCACACAGCAAGCGCTGTCAACAGTATACGGGCACTGCCACACAGCAGCCGCTGCACATGGCATAGAAGCAACACCACACAGCAAGCGCTGTAGACAGGATAGGGGCAATGCCACACAGCCACCGGCGTACATCAGTTAGAAGCAAATCCACACAGCAAGGCTGTCAACAGTAAAAGGGCAATGCCACGCATCAACCGTTGCACATAAGATAGAAGCAGAACCACACAGCAAGCGCTGTAAACAGGATACGGGCAAAGCCACACGACAGCCGCTGTACCTGTACATAAGATAGAAACAAAACCACACAGCAAGCGCTGTAAGCAGGATAGGGGTACTGCCACACAGACACCGCTGTGCATAAGATGGCAGCAAAACCACACAGCAAGCGCTGTAGACAGGACAGGGGCAATGGCGCACCGCAAGCGCTGCACGTAAGATAGGAGCAAAACCACACAGCAAGCGTTGTAAACAGGATAGGGGCCATGCCACACAGCAAGCGCTGTAAACAGGATAGGCTCAATGCCATACAGCAACCGCTGTACATAAGATAGAGGCAAAACCACACAGCAGGCACTGGACCCCACAGGATAGGGCAATGCCGCACAGCAACCGCTGTACATAAGATAGAGGCAAAACCACACAGCAGGCGCTGTCCACAGGATAGGGGCCATGCCACACAGCAACCGCTGCACATGACATAGAAACAACAACATACAGCAAGCGCTTTAAACAGGATAGGGGCAATGCCACACAGCAGCCGCTGCACATGGCATAGAAGCAACACCACACAAGCGCTGTCAACAGTATAGGGGCACTGCCACGCAGCAAGCGCTGTAAACGGGATATAGGGGCAATGCTACATAGCATGCGCTGGACAGAAGATAAAAACAAAGCCATACCGCGAGCGCTGCAGACAGGAAAAAGGCCATGCCACACGGCAACCGCTGTACATAAGATAGAAGCAAGACCACACAGCAAGCGCTATAAACAGTATAGGGGCAATGCCACACAGCAACCGGCGTACATAATTCAGAAGCAAGTCTAAGATACAAGCAAAACCACACAGCAAGCGCTGCAAGCAGGATAGCTAGGGCACTGGCACACAGACACCGCTGTGGATAAGATGGAAGCAAAACCACACAGCAAGGAAGCGTTGTAAACAGGATAGGGGCAACGCCACACAGCAACCGCTGTACCCCGACATACGATAGAAGCAAAGCCACACAGCAAGCGCTGTAAGCAGGATACGGGCACTGCCACACAGACACCGCTGTGCATAAGATAGAAGCCGAGCCACACAGCAAGCCCTGTAAACAGGATAGGGGCTATGCCAATATAAGGAGAGTTACACCCTCCTGCATCGTTCTGCTCAACAAAAAGCAATAATTTGCCTGAAATCACTGAACCTTAATTCGGGAAGGTAACCAACCTTAATTCTAGATTATGAGTTTAAGGACTACAGACTCTAACTAGAGTTGAAAATTTGAAGGCGTTTTAATGAACAGACTATTGGGACTTCTGGGCAGGAAGCGCTGAACAAAATGTAAAGGCAATGCCACACAGCAAGTGCTGTAAACAGGATAGAGGCCCAGCCTCACAGCAAGCGTTGTAAACAGGATAGGGTCAATGCCATACAGCAAGCGTTGTAAACAGGAGCAAAGCCACACAGCAAGCGCTGTACCCCGAATAGTGGCCAAACCACACGGCAAGCGCTGTAAACAGCATAAGGCACAAGAGCCAAGCCACACAGCAAGACTTGTAAACAGCATAAGAACCAAGCCACGTAGCACCCGCTCTAAACGCGATAGGGGTCAAGCCACACAGCAAGCACTGTAAACAGCATAAAGGCCAAACCACATGGCAAGCACTGTAAACAGCATAAGGGCCAAGCCACACGGCAAGCACTGTAAACAACAGACGCAAAGCCACACAGCAAGTGCTGTAAACAGGATAGAAGCAAAGCCACGCAGGAAGCGCTGTAAACAGGATAGGGGCCAAGCCACACAGCAAGTGCTGTAAACAGTCGTACGGCCAAGCTACACAGCAAGAGCTGCAAACAGGATAGGGGCAGCCAGCGCTGTAAACGGGATAAGGGCAAAACCAGACGGCACGATCTGTAAACAGCATGAGGGCCAAGCCACATCAAGTGCCGTGAACAGGATAGTGGCCAAGCCTCACCGCAAACGTTGTAAACAGCATAAAAGCCAAGCCACGCAGCCAGCGCTGTAAACAGAGTAGGTGATGCGCAGGCTAAGCAACCGCACCAACAAAAGCAGTAGCAGGGCAGTAACACCAGTTTCTGAGACCGCCACTTTCAGCGGGGACGTTGCCATGCTGCTTGTGGAGGAGCCCAGGCCTCAACGGCTTGAGTTGTAATGCCCCGGTAATGAGGGCGTTGATTACGCCTTATTTCGTGCTGTGATCTATCGCCCACTGAACTTTTCCAGAAATTTGCTGGGTCGCCCTGAAGCTGACATGGGCAGGAACCCTAAGACTGCCTTTCTGATGGTAGTCGGCTATGAAGACAGGTTGAATGCCTTGGTTACCGTCCTTTTACTTGCTGTAGCTGCTCCTCCAAAGTTTCTCCAACACCCCTCCACCAAGGCAGTGGCGATTGGCCACAGCGGCTTTAGCCCAGCTTTCCAGCTCGTCTGTGAGGCTGCGACCCCGGCACAGTAGGGGGTGGAGGATTGGAAGGCAACACATAGAACGGGCACGATAGACTAAAGGGGGTGCGCATGCGCGTGTGCGAGTGCGGCTGCGAGTGCGGCAGCGCAGGCGTGTGCGTGCGTGCGCTGGTGCGTGCACACTTCCGTGCAGGCGGGCAAACGGGCGGCAGGCGGGCGGGCGGCGTGGCGGCGTGCACAACCGGGGGCGGGCGGGGCGGGTGGGTGGGCCTGCATGCTGGCGGGGCAAAGGGGGCAAAGCGGGGGCGGGTCGGGGCGGGGCGGACCGGCGGGTGGGGTGTATGTATGTATCAGTATTTGCTGGCAGGTTGCCCGGTTTTACTACTTATTTGCAGCGACGGAGTGCCGCCATTCGGACTTAGCAGAATCTGCGTGTGTATGCAAACGTACACACGTTTTGTTTGTTGTTGCCGGAAGAGGGTCCCGTTGTTTTTTCCTAGGTCTGGCCCGGTCTGGGGGGGCCTTGGTAGGTCTGGCCACCTGGTCCCATGGTCCCCCGGTCCCCTTTGCTTGTGTTTTGCATCAAGCTATTAAAACACTACAATGTGCACCGTCTTGTTATGCTTGTGCTTTGCCTCCTGGTGCGGTGCAGGCGTCGCGCTCGGGTTACGTAGGGGGTGGTGGTGGTGGTCGTGGTCGTCAAAGTTGTACTGTAGCAATTGTAGTTGTAGTAGCAGCAGCTGTAGTGGTAGTCGGCAGCAGTAGCTGTATGCTTGTCTTTTGTGGCCCCTACACCTTGGATCGTAGCCTGAGGCTCTGAAGGAAATTCACGAGCGGCATGTGCAACCCGAAACAAGTAATTTTAGAGTCCTTAAAAGCTTCGTACCCCCCGAAGCCGAGGTGTGCATACAAAAAATGCGTCAAGGGACACTATGACTCAGCGTTGCTACTGATTCTCCAGGCTTCTACGTTGGACTTTGGAAATAGGGTTGGAAATAAGATGCGGTATCTGGGTGCTTTAAGCCTGTCCTCCAGCATTTAAACCTGTAGGGTTTTTGCTGTCGGCCAACGACCGCAACGAGGAGGAGGAGGAGGAGGACGACGACAACGACATCGACGACACCAGAAGACAACGACACAAGACAGGAGCTTCGAAGTTGTATTCCCCCGATATTCAGACGCGAAACCAGACCCTCTCAATGGTAGTTCCCCAACTAGTTTGATGCAAAACACAAGCAAAACAAGACCCTGCAAATGGTAGTTGCCCAACAGCTTGATACAAAACACAAGCAGAATGAGACCCTGCAAACGGTCATTCTTCAATAGTTTGATGCAAAACACAGGCAAAACAAGACCCTGCAAATTGTAATTCCCCATTAGCTTGATGCAAAACACAAGCAAAACAAGACCCTGCAAATGGTAATTCCCCAATAGTTTGATGCAAAACACAAGCAAAACAAGACCCTACAAATAAGTTTGCTGTGTTTGCAGCCCGAACGAGGGAGCCTGACTTAAGAAAGCAAGCCGGGGAGGGCCAGACTTAAGAAAAAAAGCTTTCCGCCGCCGGAAGACGGCTGTGGCTCGTGCTTGAAAACTATGTTATTATTCTGGCAAGCAGTGCCTACCCCTTCTTCTGGAACTTCTACCGTATAATCGTATAATTGGTGTAGTCTTGCTACTTTGTTTTGGTTTACACATACGGTGCCTGTCTGCGTTCCATGTTATGTTTTACACGATGAATGTAGGCTTCATGCCATTGCCATCTGATTTGCTGGTTTGAATGTCGCCAAAACGAATAAATTGCAGCTTTACGATCCTTTGCTGGCAAGTTCAACATCCGACCAAGACCTTAGACCTGTACACGCGCTGCAGCCAAGGCTGGATGTGTCTGGCATGAACAGTGTCGCCCATTCCCTTTCCCGAGCAGGTGCGACGATTTGCATGCTGAACCGAGACGAACAGAGAATTGATCCTGCCGACGAACCAAAGCCGACATTAGACCATAACACAAACCGTAGAACCGTGGCCCTTGCTTCAGCTCATGATGTTGGTCTCAAGATCTTCGGGCCTTGATGCGTGCTCTCAAAGGATGTAAGTCTTGCCCTGCTGAACAGTTCGCACTACCCTATATGCGAAAGCCCAAACTTCCAGCCCCATCTTCAGTTTAAAAAGCTTAGAAGCTTGGGGACATAAGCCTGAGACGGAAGCCTTCTGCTAGCGTAGCCGTGGAACAGGAGGTTTAGAGCACCGGAAGCCCAAGTCTTGGTGTGAGGTGCGGAGGGAGCCTGCCAGATCCTCAGGGGATTCCACAAAGATATTAATCCAACACAGCCGCCTTCGCTGTGACATGCACATGGCTCGATGTTCACATCGTATGCTCACTACTTCTTGTGATGATTCTAGAACGACAAGTACGACTATCAGGAACGTTCGCATCTATAATATATAACACCACGTGTCTCACTAGGAATCCACGAGGCTGGCAGCTGTCAGTGTCCATGCTGTCGCAGATGCGGCCAAGGCGGGTCAGCCCACAGATGCCTGAAACGTCAAGTGTAACTGTTCTTTTTTTAGGGTTCCTTTGCGCCCTGAAGCTCAATCTGGGGAAAGCGGGGATTGGATGTCGCATCGAACGCCGAGCTCAAAGATGGTCGGACCCTCCTCTGAGACACCCTGGGCTTGGTTAGGGACTCTGGGATTCTAGGTATCTTATCATTTGCGGCTTGGAGGGGTCCACTTGAGCGCCTTTCAGCCTTCTGAGACGAAGGCTCATGCACTTCCGAAGTACCTTGCGGAGGAAACATAAGGCTGAGCGAAGAATTCAAAATTTAGGACAATTTAGGAGTGAGAGGCTTCGCCCTGGAGGGCTGCATCTGCCATTCCTTGTCGGCTGTCGGAAAGTCGGAGAGGTCCCAAACCCAGACCTCCCATACACCACACCCCGAACTTACAACCCCAACTCACTCTGCACAGCCTCCAGACAGCAAGATAAGCAGCGTAGGATTAGCCGGCTAAACTAACACAAGCAGAGTCCAAGCGAGAGTCACGACAGTCCTGGTCGACAGTCTTGATTGCTGACCGGTCGTGACCACAATCTGGTAGTCAGAAAGGTCGCAGAATTGTGGAACATTGTAGGGATGTCGCGAGGGTCGTGATCCCAGGTGCTCCACGCAAAGGCCGCAACATGCCGAGAGCCGAAAGCCCTAAAGCGTGATGCAAAACCCCCAACCCGAAACCTTAAATTCCTACATCTGATAAACTTCAAACCCTGAACCCCAAGAAGGTCCCTCCGTCCCAGCGTGGCCTCGTTGACTACGAGCCTGGACATTTGTTGTGCCTCCAACCTCTGGGAGCCAGCGTAGGGGCCTCGACCGGACCTTAGTGTTTAGGGGTTTGGTCATTTAGCGTTAAGGGATGTTAAGGGATTAAGTTTAGTGTTGTCAGTTTGGAATTTGGAGGTTGCGATTCTTTGCTGGGTTTAGGCACGGCACAAGTTTCCGCAGTTTAGGCTTGAGAAGCGCTGGGACGACGGGAACGGAGGTGTTTTGCGCAAGGGTGCAACTGACGCCATTTTTGGTTAAGTGTTGGCTCTTGGCTGCAGCGTGTGTAGCCGAAGTCATGTGGCAAGGCTAAAGCAGGTCCGCTCAATGGCTCAAAGCCCTTGAACATGAGGGAGAGGAGAAGCCACAGGAAATTCTCGAGTGGAAGTGGTACTCGTATTATTTTGCAACCCAGTTTGTATGAATGCAGTCGAATAGAGCAAACTAAACTAAACTCCACGACCCTGTCGTGATTTACTTGGCCTCAATCTCGTTCTAAGTGGAAGGCTTATGCTGATGCCGGCTTTGCAAGCGGAAGGCCCGTCCTGCGTTCAGAGATTGCGGTTCAGTTCAGGCCAGGCTACCGGGAATCTGACGGTCCTTGTTGGCCCCAGGAGCTTATGAAATCAAGTTGTGGACGCTCACACCGTGCACGCGAGGGTTCGGGTGTTGGGTTGGATGAGGTGGAGGAAAGAACTGTTGGGTAATTCTGCGAAGGTAGGGCAGGTAGGTAGGTGGTATGTGGACGCCAGCAGAGCTGCAAGGGCATTTACAGAGCTGCGCATGCTGCTGCCATGTGATGATCGAAGGAATCAGGAACAGTTCCCTCCGCCGACTCCCCCCCTCATCACACTTCGAGGGCTCGTTTCTCTCCTGGCCCCAAATGGGGTAGCGGTCGTCGTCCTCATGCTAGAGTGCACTTTTCGTGGTCTAGTAGTGCTTGTCATCATCGTCGTCGTCGTCACATCAGGTCTGCGTGGCAGTTGTAGTGGTAGTGATCGTGGCAGCGTGGTGTGCTGTTGGGTTTGGGGATTTGGGGCTTAAGCGCTTGAGTTTGCACGATTTGTGTCTCAAATGTTGGAGACTGGAAGAGGGGTCAGCCTCGTCGCCGACTGCTTCGGGTTTACTTTGAGCTACCACAACCACTACTGTACTGTACTTTTTGCAGGGCCCCTACATATATTGGAGCTTACAGTGCGACTGCGACAGACAAACAATAGGGCATGGTCGCTTGAGGTAAGGTTTAGGTCGGGGAGAGGCCTACGCATCGATGTGGTAGCTGGCAATGTCGTCCTGGGCGGCAGTCCCAGTCAGTGTTGCTTATACGGTTACTGAGGTGTAGGGTCTCGTGTGGGTTGTTGCAGGCTCTCGGTTGCTGGCAGTTGTCAGCTATGACTTTAAGCTGTCTAGATAACACGGCATGCGCTTGTTGGCATCCGAAAGGGAAGATGATGCCACTGCATCATGTTGCGGTACAGAAATATCATGGACAAATTCAGGATTGAATCATACTCACCAGCGCGTCTGTAACTCAAGCCGAAACAGAAGTTCTATAAGTTGTCACCCTGGACACGAAACCTTATCGTTGAAGCATTCTAAATCCCGTTCTTTCGGAGTACTATTGCAGACCCAAGTCAGGCCGGGTGTGAGTCCAGCGCAGCATGAGTTCCAAGGCACGGCCTACCTTTCTCCAAGATTCGAGAATCTTTTCCCAAGCCCCCATGTGGCTCCAGGTCAGCTCGAGCCCGCTAAAGAGCTTTCGGCTCCCCAAATACGAAAGCCTAAGCCCCAAATCCGAAACGCTCAACCCCCAAGCGCGCTCTGGAGACTCCTGGAATGACCTGTGGCAGCTTCAAGATGCAGATCGCCACACTGCTCTTGGGTCCAAGGCGCTGGATAACGCGCAGCCCATGGATGTCGAAGATGGTGGCGTCCTTACCGCATCTTGGGCCATGCAAGCTTCCAGCAAAGCGATGTGGACCATGCTATCATCATCGACGATGGCGGGAACTGCGCGCGTCTCATGACAAGTCGCGGCGAGACTTTCTATCCGTCGGCTCGCATCCCCTGCCTCTTGCCAGTGGTCATTAGCACTACTTCGAGGTCCAGTTGAGCTTGAGGCACGTTGAGGCCTTTCGCCAGATCAATTTGTGCATGGGCACTTGCCGTGAGCTGCCTCTGTGGGATACCCCGGGAAACCACAAGGAGGACACTTACCACGCAGGCATTCGACATCGTCCGGGACCTCGATTTAGGAATATATTTTCAATTATGCCTTCTTACAGTGTAAGGGATATTTCTTACAAGTAAGTGACGGACGTTAGGGTCTCTGGGTAATGCTGGAGTTCGGACTGCGGCGCTTAGCCCCAAAGTCGCCCCAACAAGGAGTGTGGAAACAACGCAGCAGAGGCTACAGGCTGTGAGGGTTGGTGGTTCAGGATTTAGCCTGCGGCGGGTGTTTTCCGGAGCTGGTACATGTTCCGCGGCCTCGGCTGTGAGATTTGCACTTGCTCCTGCTGCAGCTGCTGCTGCTGATACCGCTACTGCTACTAGAAGCTCCGACAGAGCTGTCGGCCTGCTTGCCCGCATCCTTCCTCGCAGTGCTCCGAGTCGTTCAACCTTGATAGAGCTCGGTAGCTTGGGGATGTGGCAGTGCGCCTTACAGAAAGGCATCAGCTGTCGAAGTTGAACTCCAAGCCCCTGAAAGGGTACAGGCGCGCGAAATTCAACAAAAAAGCCAAAAGGAACGCCCTCCGAGGTGCGCTATCTCTTGCTCCAGGAGTCAAACGCTGGTCGCAGGCGTGGAGCGTCAGACTCTGCCCTTCGAATCGGATTTGCCCGATATGCCCCGGCCCCTCTGGAATCCCGAAGTTCGTGAGTTCATGTATGAAGCTATAGCAGACTCTTCCCCCCCTGCAACTGTCCTGTAGTATGCGCTTTATGTGAGACAAAGCACATGGTTTCGGATCGGAATCTACGGTTGCAAGTTCAGCACCAAGTTTGAGAGTGTAAAGTAGTTGATGCACAGAACTATGTTAAACTTTTCTGCGGTCCAAAACTTAAACCCCGAAGCACAACTCTCACCTTGGAATTCATACCCTCACAGACGAAAAGCCTAAAACCCGAATCCCCAGATGTGGGACCTTCGATGTTCTTGTGTCGAGGCACTCTCCGTGATGTACTCCTCGGAGGCTCGGGATGGATATGGTCGTGGGCCCCTCGCCCTTGTTCCTAAAGTCTCAAAGCTCGAGTCCAGCAAGCTGTGAGCCGGCTAGGGATGAAACCAGAGATTTTTGCGTTTGGGCCGCCATGGCAGCAAGCACCAAGCCTGAAGCCGGAGCACGTGCAGGCGATCGGGCTTTGTCCTGACCAGGTTACCTTCTCTGCAGTGCCGGAGCCTGACAGCTTGGAGGGCAAAGGAGGGGCTTCACTCCCGACATCTCCGGACAGCGGGAGATGTAGGTCCTGAAATCCAAAGTCCAACCAGACAGGACAGAGTCAGATTCGCGTTGGTCTTGGTCGCTTGCGGAGATCTTCACCTAGTTTTGATGGGTTGGACTCAGGGGTTGCCGGCCCGAGGCGAAGCTTTGCGATGCGAATCCCCAGCTTCCGTTTCCAGTGGGTTGAGAGGTTACTGTAGGGGCTCGGCTTCAGGGATCAAGGATATGGCCATGGTGTTTGGGGATACATGTTGTCCGTCGTGGGGCGCAGGGACAGGGTGGATACTGAAGGATTTTTTGTGCATCATGGGCCTGAGGCCTGAGGCAGGGTTTCGGGCAAAGCACCGAATGCTCAGGCTCTCGGCTTGCGAGCGCTCCGCGCGCTGGGCCCAGGCGGTGTACCCCCAACATTCAGGGCCTCCGTGTGGCTCAGAAGCTTTTTTATTTTTGGAGTTCAGGCTTTAGGGTTTTGTTTTGATCTGTTCCAGTTTCCGAGATTCGAAGTTACAGGTTTTGATGTTCATTGCGGTCTAGGTTCCAGGCTTTTAGGTTCTTAGGCGAGACCTTGGAGGAAACTCAGGGGACTACTATGACTATGACTACTTACCTTCGTAGTGGTTCTTTCCGAGGTCGAGTGTCGCCATCCACGTGCTGCCGAGTGAAAAGATGGTAGCCAACTTAGGCATGCTTCCTCTTGCATCAGGCATGCTGTGTTCAGATGTCGACGGCATGTCATCCAAACCATCATCTCGAAACCTTGCAAGCAGTCGCATGCGTACTTTGGGTAGATGACCAGGGTGTGTGCACTTGCATCACCAGTTGCCATGTGTGCACGGGGATACTTGAGTTATGAAGCTGTCCAGTAAGTTGCCCACCAAGCCCCCACAAGAAACAGCCCCTTAGGCAACACCCTGAACCCTAAGCCATGAAACCATAAAAGAAAGTTACTGTATTCTGACGCCTTAGACCCTATACCCCAAAGAACCCTAATTTGCTACAGCGGAGACTTTGCGGAAACAGGCCTTCAACAAAAGCAAAACAAAAGCCCATAAAGTTCGATGACTTCCAGCAGGCTTCTGCGCTGCTTCTGCAGCGGATGCTGGGCAGGCAAGCCTACGAGCTTCCATCCTCAAGTTTCTCTGAGAGACCAGGGCTCAAGGTTTAGGTTATGGGTCTTGAGGTTCCGGGACTGCTGCCTGCAGACACAGTGAAATGTACAGAAACTTGGGTGGCAAACTTTAGACGGACCACTTGAAATAGCATGCCCGAAACCTAGACGACTTTTTGCATCCTCAACCTGCCAAGGCCCAGAAAATTGAAAGCGGCAGCCAGGCGATTCGTACCAGATCGCATCGCCTGCAGCGTTGCAGTAAGCGGGGGCCCTGGGCCCTAAAAGACGACCAGGCTTCAGGTCGTAGTCGGGATTGTTCGACGGATTTGAGCCGAGGGCTTCTCTGGTGAACTTCTGAAAAGTGGCTTGTGTGAGTGTTTGAGCGAGGCTTTTCTGCGCGGTATAATTGACTGATTGAATGTTGGGCCTTTGCGTGGTCGTAGATGTCTTTAAAAGCATGGTTGTGAGGATTGGGGACATGTTGTTTTGGGACGTCATATGTCAGGTGGATTTCCCGAGGCCCCCGAAAGGTGCACGGTGCTTGTAACATTGTAGTCATTGTAGTCCAGATGTCGCTTGAGCCCCAGCTACTAGGGAAAAAAGGCTACCCCTGCCTACGCTAAAGCCAGAAGCATACACGCTCTCAGACCGGCAAACCCCGTTCCCGACAGGCCCCACACCCTAACTCGGAAAGAGGTGCCTGTAGCGCAGCTTCGGAGACCGACAAGGCATGCCAGGACAAGCTTCGGCTCAAAGCAAAAGTCATATGAGTGTCGCTTAGCCGTAGGGATTCCTTATGTTAAGGTCAAGTCCAAAACATGCCAAAACCCAACTCGGAGCGATGGGCCTTGGAATGCTTGAGCCATTCAGAGACAGACTCTTCAATCCGACTAAGCTCTTCAACCCCCAATCCCCTGAGCATTGCACGGTTGCATGACATGCTGTTCATCACCGGATGCTTTCTCGGACAGTTTAGTACACTTCAGGGTTTAGCGTTCAGCCTCTTGGTCACCTCCCAGTTGTTTACGACGGAAGCTTCCGAGGTTTAGGAGTGCATGTCGAGGTCTTGGCCACCGGATCCCGAAGCCCTAGTTGAGCGCCAAGTCCCATGACCTGCCTGATCGGTTTTCAGAAAGACTTCGGCACCCAGGCACAAGGAAGCAGCGCAACGACCCTAGCACAAACAGGGAGACACAAAGCTGAACAACAACCGAGAGCGACGGCACACCACCCAAGCATCCCTCTGCTTCGATGCCACTTTGCAGGCGATGTCTCTCTTGAAGGCCGCTGAGAGGTCCTCGGTCGAGGCCACGAGGGAAGCTTGGGCTTTTGGCTCAGGAGCAAAACTGGGTTTAAGCCAAGCCGTAAAAGCCTGAGCACTGATTAGCCGGAACAGATTACAGCGTTGGTAGTGTTGCCCTGTCGAAGACGGCTAGTTGGGCAATTCACATAAGCAGGAGCGTTGTGGTTGTAGTAGAAGACGAGTAGACGTAGAAGCACGTAAGTGGCAGCGGAAGTGCTGGTGCTGGTGCTGGTGCTGCTGCTGCTGCTGCTGCTGCTGCTGCTGCTGCTGCTGCTGCTAAGATCGGAAGAGCACACGTCTGA
>CAJNDV010014335.1:13102-37863 GCA_905221635.1 Symbiodinium sp. CCMP2456
CGTGATCCACACCGCAGCCATTTGAGCTCAGTGCGATGTCTTCGTCTCCGTTCACATTCAGTCCTGACATGCTAGACGCGAGTGTGCTCGGGTCTGTTGGAGGAATGGGGAGTCCTTCAGAGACCCAAGTACTCAACGACTTGACAGCCAAGACGGTGAACGAGATGGCCAAAGGACAATGCGACGTGAACATGCTCAATTCTTTACAGTCTTTGGCCAAGGCACGCACCGAACATAAGCAGAACAGCACAATACATCACAACGCCGAAATCATCAAACAACAGCTCACCACCATCGGCGAGCTGAACAAGGAGATCAGCAAGCTGCGCCTTCAGAAGGAGATCTCGGAGAAGGTGCCACAGGGACCGCCGGCAGTGCCGGAGGCGGTGCCACTGGCGATGATGCCACCGGCAGTGACAGAGGTGGTGCCGCCGGCAATGGCGGTGCAACAGTCTGCGAAGTCCGAAAAAAGGAAGGCTCGTGAGGCTGCGAAGCCCAAGGAGGTGCACCATCCTAAAAGAAGACGGACTACAGGCCAGGATTTCTCTGCCGTCTTTGACGTCGTCCGGTCGTCCGCATGGGTGCTGTGCGAGTGCTCCAAGTGTGTGCTGCCTGTCACCAAGCCTTAGAAGAGAAGTCAGAGAGAGTCCGAAAGAACCGCTGCAGCTGAGCACGTCCTTGAGTTGGTCTGCTTCCTAGTTAGGGGAACTCGTGCCGACCAGGCCAGGATGAAGATCGCCATCAGAGCGGTCGTCTCTGAGGAGCCTGCACAGCGTCGCTGCCACATGTCCCGCAGGACTCCTTCATCGCCGACTTGGTGGTGGGCTTGCGTATCTGAGCAGAATATCACGTAGTCATACGTAGTGCCTGCGAAGGCAGTTTGCGGAACCTTTGCGGCCTCCTGGGCCTACAGTTGCAGCATGTTGCGACCGGCTCCCTCCAACCAGACCCGAGGCACGGGGCAGATCAAGACGGGGGCCCCTTGCCGCTCGGAACGCCTCGCCAAGTACAACCAGCTGACGCTCGGCTTGCAAAGACACGGCGATAAAGGGCCAGGGCGGGCGGTTTGAGGACCTTTTTTTGGAGGGGGGGTGGAGTGGAGGTGCCGTGTTCTTGTCTGTCTTGTCTGCTCCCTGCGGGGTTTAGCCGAGGATTCGAATCGAGGAGGAGCTCGGCCCTTTGTGCAGCCCCCTGGCCACGCAGAGCAGAAAAGGAAGGAGTGCTCGGAGTGCACTTTGCGTCTGCTTGAGAGTTGAAACTTTCGAGGCTTCGCTGGCGTGAACTTCCGAAAGCCCTGAGCCTCCCATCGGGTCCTGAGCTGAGCATCTGAGTGTCACCTTCTGCATCGCGGCCTGTGTTGAAAGCACATGCCCGGTCTCGGCCTAAAGTCCGGAGAATTCGTAGCCGTAGCCACTGCCACCCCTTTCGGCCCTGGGCGCCTATGATCGCCGATGCAAGTAGGACGTTCATTCGGCGAAAGGGGTGGGATCTAGTTTGGCCGCCTCCCCAGAATTGCTTTAAGAGGGATGCTGTCAAACGCAGCTTCTTTCTCAAGAGACTCGGGCAGATTCCGGCCACAAAGGGGACTCAAGGACTTGGCTAAGGACAAGTAGTCCCTCCCGTGTCACTGTATCGGAGACTCCTAGCTGCCATCTGTGAGCCCTCAGACTTGGGGCCTAGGACTAGGACTTCGGGTTCATAGCGAGTAGGGTTTAGGGTTCAGGGGTTTAGGGCTTTCGGGTTAGGGTGTCGGGAGCTTCAAATCCCAAACGCTTAGAACTGAAAGCCCCAAACCGCAAACGGCAACCCTAACATAGGGGCCTAACTAATTACCTGTACGATTTTTTTTGGGGGGGTTCCTTGTTAGAATTTTCGTATAATGGGCCCCCAAAAACCTTCCCTTAAGATCCTCTGAATTTCTGAAAGAGGTGAGCATGAAGGGCCAGTTGCCCCAGCTCTTGGTACACAAGCAATCCCGAGAGTTCGGGGCTCAGGGTGTGGGGTTTAGGGTTTAGGGTTTAGGGTTTAGGGGGCAGAGTTTGGGGATTCGTATGACTTGGAGGTCCACTGTACCGCATATCAGGAATGCAGCATAGCAGTACCTTCCGAAGCCAAGGGGTTTTGGAGTCTAACCCCTAGAACCCAAAAGCCTACAAACCTGAAGCTCTAAACCCCGTAAACCCCAGACTCTTTTGGAGTCTCTGGGTATGTCTACTACTCGTTGGCCCTAAACCCTAGAGTCCCTAAGCCTTAAACATCCTTAAACCCTAAACCCCGTAAGCCCCAAACCCTAAACTCCAACCTCTAAACCCCTAAACCCTTTAGGGCATTTGGCTTCGAAGCTTCGCTTAGTGTTTGGTTTCGGTCGGCGAGTTCAGCTTTGCATAGCTTGTTGGGACTGGGTGCTGGAGGAAGGTTTGGGGTTAGGGTTTAGAGGTTAAGGTTCCGCGGTAAGGGTTTTAGGGTTCAGGGTAGGTTTCACTTTCCGATTAAAGGACAAGTGTAGAGGGCCGAGTCTGCTCCACTTTCGAGAGCGAGTCTGGCTTACGGCGACGGTTTAAGCTCGGGTCCGCAGTCCGAGTGAGTCCAAGCTAACAACTTCGAAGCTACTGTCGATGGACACCCTGCGCTACCTAAGTACCTTAAATTACGGGAGCTGTGTTACATTTCTATCTTTGGGTGCCGCAAGATTTGGTACACCAGCAGCATGAAGCGGACCTGTGCAAAGCCTCGAGACCCTGCCGTCCAGAACCCCGCAATCTGCATGACCGCTAAATCGGCCACCAAGCCTCTTGTTCGGGGAGTTTTTACCTATGTTCAGGATTGTATTGCGTGGGGTCTATAATTGTCTTCAATGGTTTGTCAATGGTCTATTTTAGGGTTTGGGGTTCAGGGTCGTGGCTACGGTTTCGGGCTGAGGATTTAATGCCAGGAGTTTGAGCTTCCCACGCAGCCCATGTCGATTACCGTCCAAGTTTCACTGCTCAGTGGCAAGATAGCAGCTGTGGAAGCAGGTCTGAACGAAACTGTGGAGACGTTGGCACAACGGGCACAGGTCGCACTGGGAGTCGGGAAAGGGCGGCTGCTGGACTCCTCCGGAGTTTTTCTGGACGGATGCGCAGAGATTCTGAATTCACGGATGTCGAACGGTGACTTGCTGACCTTGCATGTTAACAGAACTCAACTTCGGTCCAATGATGGTGGTTCCTTTGCTGCCATTCTTGGCGATGGATCCGTGGTGACCTGGGGTCGTGCAGAAGCTGGCGGTGACAGCAGTGCTGTGCAGGGCCAGCTGAAGAAGGTGCAGCAGATCCAAGCTGGCCATGCCGCGTTTGCTGCCATTCTTGATGATGGATCGGTTGTGACATGGGGTGATGCTGACCGCGGCGGCGACAGTAGTGCTGTACAGAGTATGTTGAAGAATGTGAAGCAGATCCAAGCCTCTGGTAATGCTTTTGCTGCTATTCTTTGTGACGGATCCGTTGTGACCTGGGGCAACGCTGACTTTGGTGGCGACTGCAGTGCTGTGCAGGATGAGCTCAAGGCTGTACAGCAGATCCAGGCCACTAGTGGTGCTTTTGCTGCCATTGTTGGCGATGGATCCGTGGTGACCTGGGGTCATGCATTCCTTGGCAGCGACAGTAGTGCTGTGCAGGGCCAACTGCGCAATGTGCAGCAGATCCAAGCTAATGATGGTGCTTTTGCTGCCATTGTTGATGATGGTTCGGTTGTGGCCTGGGGTGCTGCTATGTTTGGTGGCGACAGTAGTGCCGTGCAAGGTCAGCTGAACAATGTGCAGCAGATCCAAGCCGTACGCAACGCTTTTGCTGCCATTCTTGGCGATGGATCGGTTGCGACCTGGGGTGATGCTGTCTGCGGTGGCGACAGTAGTGCTGTGCAGAGTCAGCTGAGGAACGTGCAGCAGATCCAAGCTGGCCATGCCGCGTTTGCTGCCATTCTTGATGATGGATCGGTTGTGACCTGGGGTCATGCGGACTCCGGGGGCGACAGCAGTGCAGTGCAGGATCAGCTAAAGACTGTGCAGCAGATCCAAGCTTCTACAGTCGCTTTTGCTGCCATTCTTGGTGGTGATGGATCAGTTGTGACATGGGGTGAGCCTGACCGTGGCGGCGACAGTACTGCTGTACAGGGTATGCTGAAGAATGTGCAGAAGATCCAAGGCGCTTACGGCGGTGCTTTTGCTGCCATTCTTGGCGATGGATCCGTGGTGACCTGGGGTCGTGCAGAAGCTGGCGGTGACAGCAGTGCTGTGCAGGGCCAGCTGAAGAAGGTGCAGCAGATCCAAGCTGGCCATGCCGCGTTTGCTGCCATTCTTGATGATGGATCGGTTGTGACATGGGGTGATGCTGACCGCGGCGGCGACAGTAGTGCCGTGCAGGACCAGCTAAAGGCTAGGCGATAAAGCCGTGTTTGCTCGCAAGTTGAGCTTCACCCTAAACCCTAAACCCTACCAAGACACAAACAGGACGAGTCCTCGGGAAGCCCCAAACCGCGAGACCCTGCAATCCTAGACCCTGAGCCTTCAGCACTATATTTGTTTTTAGGGTTGACACTGCGACGGCTGGAGTCGGTTGCTACAATCTGCAACAGTGACTCTGCTTCCCCATGGCTTTACTGGACCCACGGGTGCCGGTTGTCGGACTCCATACAGCTTGCTGGTCTGTGCAGGCCTTCTTCCCCTGACGACATCCCCGATGTACTTTCTCTCTGTAGAACTCAGATTTACCGGTGCGCACCCAAGCACGCGCTCGCACAGCTTCGGGGAACACACTTTAGCTTCCAGCGGTTTTGGGGTCACTGGATGCCACGATGGGGTTTTGAAGCGACGGGTTTTGGAACCATACTGGCATCCGTCAAAACTTCTGTAATTGTAGTTAAGCCTAGGGTGACCGTGGAATGCCTGGTCTGCCAGTTTCCTTGGAAAGCGATAGGACCCCACCAAAAGCTATACGTTCAAAACACGCATCAGTTCTGAGGGATGTGGTTGATGTCGGTTTCGTTTGTATTGGTACTGTGGTTGCCCTGTCGTTCCTGAGAACCCTCGGTTCAGGGTCGGGTGTGGCGGTCGGAGACAGAAACTTTGGCTTGGGGGTGGCGGAGGATGGGTGACGAGGATGACCACAGGTTGGCTCTCTGAAGCTTACGCAAGCATGCGTTGGGCTGCAAGTTTTGGTTGGATAGGTGGCTAACCAATCGACACCCTAATCGATACCAATCGATCACAAGGTCGTTTTGTGACCAATCGCCCATTCTGATGCAATATGTGTTTACATAGAGTAAAGGGCAGGTAAGGGCAGTAAAGTAAAGAGTAGTACAGGGCAGTAAAGGACACAGGTAAAGGGCAGTGAAGGGCGGGCAAAGGGCAGTGAAGGGCAGGTACAGGGCAGTAAAGAGCAGTAAAGAGCAGTGAAGGGCAGTAAAAGACAGGTACAGGGCAGGTAAAGGGAAGTAACGGAAAGTAAAAGGCAGTAAAGAGCAGTAAAAGGCAGTACAGGGCAGTAAAGGGCACTAAAGGACAAGTAAAGGGCAGGCAAGGCAGTAAGAGGAAGTAAAGAGCAGTAAAGGACAGTAAAGGGCAGCAAAGGACACGTAAAGGGCAGCAAAAGGCAGTAAAGAGTAGTAAAAGGCAGTAAAGGGGTAGAAGGCAGTGAAAGGCAGTAAAGGGCAGAAAAGCGCAGGTAAAGGAAGTAAAGAGCAGTAAAGTTCAGTAAAGGGCAGCAAAGGGCAGGAAAGGGCAGGGCAAGCTACGAGTAGGATCAGTGAGCCTGCTGGTCTTCTTACTTTCACAAAAGCAAAGCGATACCTCACAGAAACATGTGACGAAATCCTTGTAAAGCGATAGGACCCCCCAAATCATCCATGGTCTAGCCATGAACAAGAAGTTTTGACAAACGCTCTATGTAATGGGAGCGGACGTGCGCAAACGTCGGAAGATAATCATGGGCAACAGTGCGACGGAGATCAGCATGTCCGGAAGATGTGACTGTCTCGAGTCCTTGACATGCAACTTCCTCTTCGTGCAAGCATCGCTCAACCTGAGTGCACCCCTCCAGAACTCTGCCCGTCGTTTGGCTCACGGCAGCTGCACCATGTCTGGTGAATTTAGGCATGCATACACCAGGGCTTTGATCTCAGCAGCTTAAAGTGAGCGGAAGGTTTGCAGCTTTCTGCTTTCAGAGCCACCATGTTCGAGGTCTTGGCGGCGCATCTTCGTTGTCCTCTTCACCTTCCTCGTTCTAGGGTTCGCCCTGCGACCCGTGAACTCGGACATCCAGGGATGTTGGGCAACATGCGGTTCCGCCATGGTTCCAAACATCCCCAGTCCTCCTCCCTCGCAGGATCCCGATGATGCCTTAGCGAAGGTGCAGGCACTGTCATCGCAGAGTAGGCCTTCGCGCTCTGCCTGATCGCGTTTGGGGAAGGTGGGCGATGGCGGCGAATTCGGGCCCCTGGCAGCGCTGAACATCTCGGAGGAGGCGGCGGCGGAGGATGCGGGGGACCCCAGCGTCTAAGGAGTTTTTTTTTTACACCCTGTGCCGCGGCTCTGCTAAACTTTTTTTTTGCGTGATGATCCCGCCACTGCCACCCTTCCCTTGCTTCAGGCGAACGGGGGCTCGGGAAGGCGTACAAGGCTACAGGAGATCTGCTTAGGGTACACTCCCTCGCTCCTCTGCTACCTTTTCAGGGGGGTTGGGGACATTTGGTTACTTTTGCTTCTATTGCGGTTCCCGGCGTTGTCCATCAACTGAGTGTGTGCCTCGTCCTCGCTTTGATCCTTCTGTCGATGCCCCCAGAAAATCGCCTGGTAAGTGCTTCAACTAGTCGAAGGAGCGCGGTCGACCTACGCCTTTGGTGGTGGAGGACCTGGAGCAGGCTCGTCCTGCACCTTTGGTGGTGGAGGAGGAGCGCTTGCCTAGCAGAGTCCCAAGGGCACTTGCACCTTCTGTCTTCCAGCTCAGGATTACTCGAAGCTCCACGAGGCGCTGCGGGCGCGTTTGCCTCGTCAGACCTGACCCGGTCCCCTCCTGTGACAGATGCAGCCGGCTCCGACGGCGCCCAAGGCCACGGGAGACGGGACCCTCGCCCTCTGCTCTCTCTGCTCTCTCTGCTCTCTCCCTGCCTTGGGGCCTTGGTGGCTCTCTGAGCCTCTGGCCAAGGCATGGCCACTTTGTTAAGCTGCCATGCTCTTTTCGGTGCTTTTGAGGCCGGCTCGAGCGACTGGGGCTCAGAGCTCGCTGCCGTTGCGTTCTGTTGCGTCCTGCGAGACTCCCATGCCCGGCCCATGTGGCTGATGTCCTTCCCTCTCGCTTGAGTCAGGACGATCTGATGTTGGCGCTGAGGGCGCCCGTCGGGACGCCCGACCAGCAGCGACGGAACTCCGCTGCCCAAGCCCCAAAGCAAGCTGCCCTTGCCGGCGTATGCCCTCTCCCTCTCTCTCCCCCTCTGCTTCTCTGGAGGTCCCCTTGGCCCCGGACTTGGACTTGGGGAAGATCGTGCACAAGATGCCCATGGTCCAAAACCACCATCAGTGGAGGCCCGGCCTGGCCTAGGCCTAGCCTAGTTTGGCCGGCTCTGCGCTTGAATGCTTGGCGCTTGGAGTGCTCAGGAAGCGAGTGACGCGCTCGCAGACACCCGAGACTTGGCCGATAACTGCCTCTCGGAGAGCTGCGCTTCTCTTTTTGTGGGTCCCCCTCCTGTCAATCAGGACTGGTCCAAGTGCCTCAACTTCGAGTTCGAGTACAGGTACGGCCCAGGCGCAGGGCACAGAAAGGGGCCCAGAAGAGTGCTGGGAGAATGTGCGATTAGCCTCGAAGCACAGGAGACCTCGTCCGCTTCAACGACACAGCCCCCTCCACCTCCGCCTCCGCCTCCGCAGCGGGCGAAGCGGTGGGGCAGATCCAAAGCTGCGAGAAGACGCGGTGCAGGCGGAAGCGAAGGGAAGGGGCGAATAGAGGCGAAGAGGCCCTGCGGGCGTCGGCGTCGGCGGGTGGCCTCGCCCTGTCAGGGTCTCTCGGCTGCACTTCGCCGGGCCGGGGCCCCGCGCCGCCACAGTTGGCAGAACCGGGCCGCGCACACAAAGCAGAAAACTCGCTTCTCCCCCAAGGAGCGAGGGGGCTCAGCTTCCCGTGCCGGAGCAGAGCCAGAGCAGCCTGGTCGTCCCTCGCCTCAGCTCAGCAGCTCGCCCTGGGCTCGCCGGCTGAAAAGCTTCGAGCCTCAGCTCGGCTCAGGACTATTCGAACCTCTCCCTCTACGACAGCTTTGCTTTGGAGGAGAAGGCCTCTAGAACAACCTCAACAGCTCTCATGGGCCAAAGACTCGAGCAGGTTCTGTACCGCACGGGCAACCGAGAATGGCACGTGGGGAAGGTCTCGCAGCGAGAGGGCCGGGGCACCCGGAAGAGAAGGAGAGACACAGAGAGAGGATGGTAAACGGTACTGCAGTGAGGGGTTGCGCCTCCGAAGCGGCTTCTTGGAAGGGCCTTGGCCTGGCCATCCTGGCCATACGGGTTGCGCTGAGTGCTCCGCGCTTTCTTTGCGCTCCAGGAACGCTTGCCCGTTTCCGTCCATGTTGACCATGTTCCGGGCGGACGGGGTTGTTGATTGGACCTCGTGCTCTAGACAGCAGGTCATGAGTGCTTTCCGGACTACTTGGCTCCTTGATTTTGCTCTTGGCCGTTGCATTGATGCTCATTTTGGGTCGTTCCCCTGTTCGGGTCAAGCGTGTCCGGCTCGATGATTTTTGGTCCGACCGCCAGAACAGAACCAGGTTCCCGACCGGTTCCACTGGCCTACCGAGTTCTGTTTCACGGACTTTCTATGCAACAGTGTGACACAAGATTGCACGTCTGCACGAAGCTTCTTCCGTTTGCGGGCGTCTTTGGCGTAGGGTACAGTGCGGTGCAGTGCGGTGTGGTGTAGAACAAGCATGCTGAGGCGATGCCTACATGCTGTTCCCGAAGAGGCGCCGAGGCACGGCGACCGTCTCACAGCTGCGCAGTTGGGGAGCGCAGCGTAGTGCATATATACATGAGGGGTGTGCAAACATGTGTGGCTTTTTCAGCGGTGCTTGAATCTCAGTCGTACTGCTGGAGCTTGCTGAGGGCAGCTCCTCCGCTCTCTTGCCGACTGGAATTCGCGAGGGCCTCAACTAGCTCGTGCAAAGCCGTGTGCATGCAAACAGCTGCAACGAGCGCAAACGACCAAAGAGTCGCAGGGAGTGGATTGCATGTGCCATCGGCTTCTCATAGCTTTCGGAAGGTCCGAAAGCGTGGCATCCAGGCGACCCTGCTTGCGGAGTTCAGGGCCACGGATATAGGGGACTGAGACACAGATACTCTTTAGTAAGAGCCAAGCGGCTGACGTGACGGTTGGGGGTGCCAGGATGGTCTATGTCCGTGCCCAAGACTACCTCAGCTTTCGCTGGAGCGGCAGTGAGCGCCAGAGAGAGTCTGCAGCCGCCGTCACAGCTGCCTGCAGAATATCTGCCTCCTCTCTGCCTCACTGCCCTCGAAAGCTGCATGCTTGCAGGCTGTTTTGCAAGCCTGCTCTGAGGACGTGCGGCTTCTTCAGATGTACCACATGGGGGATCCCGTGATCGCCTTCAGCAGCGAGCCTGGGCCCCAAGCCTCGCTGCATTCGCAGTGGAGCTTTCCCTTTATTTGCCTCTTCGACACTTCTCCTCTCCCGCCTCTCCCCTCATCCTCTGTGTTTTTTTAAGGCTCTTCCTCTTCTTCTTCTGCTCCTTCCCTCCTCGCTCTTAGGCGGGGCTCCTGGAGCTTCGGGCGCGTGGTCGGGGACGCCTCCGATGCGGAGCACGTGAACTGCCCGGCCTTCCTGGTGCAGGCGGTGTCCCCGTGTCCCCTCCAGTCTCCACTTCTTTCATGCCCTTTGTGCGCTCCTCTGTCCTCTGCTGTCTGCCTTCTAGGACGTGCAGACGAACGAGACCGAGGAGGTCTCGAGCTTCCTGCTGCGCCCGCGCTACCGGATTCTTCCCAAGGCCCAAAACGAAGCCTCTCAGCCAGAGAGCGCCCTTCGCTGCTGTCAGCGGAAAAGAGAGTCTATGGAGGACTACGTGCAAGTCCGGCCTTTCGGCGCCGTGGTGCAGGCAACCCTCATATCTCATGTAGGCATCCTGCCTTCCCTGCCTTCTGACGCCGTGGCGTCTGGAAGGTCGAGTATCCAACGTACCGGGGTGACTTTCTCGTCCACGTGACTCGGCGTCTTGCACCGCGCGCTTCGACTCGATCCGCAGTTTCGATTCCGAGTTCCGCGCGTGTTGGACCTTCGCCTGCCATCCAAGGTGCCGGGCCATAGTGGCCATGAGAAAAATTACTACCTGAACCAGTCAGATGTCTCAGATTCCAGTGCGTCGACTTTCGCACCGCCCGAATGTCCGGCTCTCGCATCAGAGGCTCCAGAAGTTGGGTTCCACTCCTACGCAGAATCACGGTGATCAGGTGGGGATGGTCAGAGTTAGAGTTTAAGCCCCCTAGTCTCTCTCCTCCCGTGTTTTTGGGATCTGTGCAGGTCATGGCAAGGGATTCGGAGAACGGCTGCTCGGCAATATCCGACCAGAAGGCATCTGCGGCATCTCGGCGCCAGAGCCGAGGCTTTTGGTATCCGGCGGTGGTGACCAGGGACTCGGAGGAGGATCGGTGCTTCTTGTTGCCTCTTGTGACCAGTGGAAGCATGTACATGCTTCATTAATACTCTGTTCAGTGTGGCAGTTATGCTGGCATGATTCATCAGTGCTTTCTGTTCATGTACACATGGTGGTAACCAGTACCAAAAGTAAATCGAACGTGCATATATGAAGACCGCACGCCAATGCAGGCGTGACTAATCAAACTTGGTAGCAGTGCAACATCGTGTCTTGTTGTCAGCAGTGCGCATGGCTACCTGTGGATATGAAGGTTGGATTTGCAGTACATGATTCATGGTCCTTCGTGGCCCTCGCCACGTGACGCCTTTTCTTTCCGTTGCAGGATCCCTACATCCGCGACGGGACGGGCCGTTGGACCGGCCAGTACAGCAACTTCGGCACATTTCGATTGGACTATCCGAGAAGAGCTGCTACTATCACTACCTGACGATGTTTTCTCAAGGATGTTTTCAGGGTTTACGTTGTAGAGCACAGAAAATCACTCGGGAGCTGTGGTGAACCACCGGCTGGTGGCGCTGGTGGTGCGGAAGTGTGGTGACACAGTAGTTGTGATGCTGTCGATGATCGTGGTGATGATAAAACCGTGACATAGATGGTAGGGATGATAAGAAACAAACGGTTACGGCGATGTTCGATGCTGGCGGCGGTGACACAGACACTGAAAATAAGTCTTTGTCAGGAACTTATAAGCAATCGGGACTTTGAAGGCCGGATTCCCCTAAGGTCACGGGTGATGCTTGTGAATACTTTTCAGATCGTGCCCGGCTCTTTTAGAAATCCCTCGGAACTGATCGATTTGCGCAAGCTCGGTTCGGAAGGCATCAAGTGGCTCGACGCGAAGCCGCGGGACATCCGCAAGACAGATCTGGAGCTGGCGAAGCGGCATGGCCCCATGGCTTCGTGTAATCGCTTATTGAATTTGGAATGCCCTGCAAGGAATGCCGACGTCCGGACCTGAATCCTAAGCCGACAAAGCCCCACACCCTCAAATCAACCCAACCCAGAAGCTTGACCCCAAACCTCGAAACCCAAACTAAAGTGTCCTGAAGCATTCAAAAGCCCTGCAACCGCACGACCAGTGATTCGAAGGCAATGAGGTGACCAATCTGCTGACAGAGATCCGGCCAGAGGATTGCTTGGAAGCCCAGCTGAGGAAGGGTTTTTGGGCGTTTTTTGGCGGGCTTTGGGTTTGGGGCCGTTTGGGGCCGTCTGGGGCTGAGGATCCTCCAGGATTTTGGGGGCATTCATGTTGTCTACCCAGCCGCACTTCGGGCGAGGTGAGAAAAAGCTTTTCGCTGCCCGGATCTCCAAGGACGGGGGGCGTTCTGCTACGGTTTAGGACTGTTTACCTCCTTGAGGTCTTCACTTCGCGAGAATCTGGATTGGGCCTCGTTTCCGGTGCAGCCTGGTTTGCGGGCTTCGGGCGTGTGCTTGTGCAGGAGGCGAAGTGCCCAAGCGTCTGCGCCTATTGGTCAGAGATCAGCGACGCCTACTGCGCGCTGCTTAGAGGCTTTGGGGCTCTGGGCCCAACCAAGAGGTCAGGTGAGGTCCAAGAGCCCAGCTAGCGAGAGCTCAAGACCCCGGCCTCGAAGACCCCGCAGCTCAGGTAGCTTCCGATGCGTCCCCGGGTGTCCGTCCTTCGAAGAGTCCCCGGCCTACGCCCGGTCCTCGGAGCCTCGGAGCCGCAGAGGTCGTGGCTGAGATCCGCGCGCTCCCAACTACAGTAAGGTGACTGTCGAGCAGGACAGCAGCTGCGCACGCTGCGGTGTGCGACACTGCAGGCCAGGAGCTTCCCCCGCGTGGTGCATCTTGAAGGTTGCAAGGTTGCGAGATCCCGTTGGGGTGGCAGGCGATGCTCCGGGACGCAGAAGAACTACTGTGAAGACTGCATTGATGGATACCGGATGTCCCGTGGTTCCTGAGCGGCCCTCAGTGCGGCCACTCTGGAAGTTGTCTAGGGGGTGCAAAGAGTGGAGCGGAGGTCTGGAGAAGCCTGACAGCTTCTTATCATGGGTCCGTATCACCGTCGAGAATGCTTCTCGGACCAGCGGTGCTTTAGTTTTCCTCCGATTCGAAGCATTTTGAGTTGCCGAGGCCGTGGACAATGGGACGGTGGTTTTTGGATCCGCTTCTCAGCTGCGCCAGTCTGCTGGGAAAGCTGCGCTCTGGGCTCCTGCGTGCAAAGTTTGAAGTCCTAGTAGCCAGGTGAGCTGCCTGCTGCTCATCATCGCGTGGGACTTACTGGGGCGGCCCGTGGGCGCTTGCCGTTGCCTGCCTTCCTCGCCCCTCCCTCCTCGCCGCCCCCTCCTCGCCGCCCCCTCTCCCTCCCCGCCCCCTTGCGCGTCGAGGCCACGTGGTACGTGGACCTGCGCTGCCTCCGCGCCGGGGACCCGGGGGCGCAACTAGCTCTGTAGGATGTTCAAACCGATGCCAAGTTTGAACATCCTACAGAGCTAGTTCTGCCGAGCCTGCCTCGCAGAGCCGGCGGCGCCCGAGCGCCCGTCAGAGTTTATGGTTTCCATTCTGTGTGAGTCTCTCTTTTTGTGACTGCTCGCATCTCTGTGCGGCTGAGGCTCCCCGGGGCGAGACGGCCGTGGCCGTGGACTCGTTTGCCACGAGCCGGAGGCTTCTGGCCGAGGCTTTCGGGGCGAAGAGCCGGAAAGAGCCGAGAAGACTTCAGAAGCGTGCAGAACTCAGAAGTCAGAAGCGACGAAGCGGAAGCGATCTAAGGCTGAGTAAGTGAACCAAGTGTTTTCGTTTTCTTACAGAGCCTGGGCCTACGCACGTTTTTTTGTCCCGGGATCCCTGGAGGAGGGAGGCGACTCCTCAGGCTCGGGCAGGCTCTACCCGCTTTACACGAACCTGCAACGGAAGCCCGTGGCCGGCCTCGGCATGATGTTCCTGATGATGCCCAGCAGAAAAGTGTGGCGGGAGGGTCATCACCATCCTTCGCAATCATCACACCCACAGCTGTGCGCTCTTCAGAGTTTCTGCGCGATTACGATGTTCGCTTGTGTAGCTCTGCCACCATCACCACCAACATCACCACTCTCCGCAAAATGGACTATCACCAACGTCTAGCATGACTAGTGGTTGATGCTCAGCCCCTCCTTGCCCATGTGTGCGTGACGACACTGTGCTTCCCTCAGGAACTTTCAATGTGCAGCTCGGCCTGTTCAAGCCGCTGCCTCATCAATAGAGGATCCAAAGTCTTGCTTGAGGTGATCATCGTGATGACGCTGCTGATCTTTGTGGGATGGCTGGGCGTGCTGGCGTTCTGGCCGGAGCTTCGGCTGCAGCCGAGCCTCCGAGCTCCACCCTCCGGCCATGGCTGCCCTCCCCCTGCCTCTTTTTGAAAAGTGGCGAACAGCAGATCCCAAGAGCACAGCAGAAAAAGTTTCCGAGCCCCGCTCCGGCCGCAATGCGCACATCGCCTGAGCCTGGAAGCAAGGAACCTCCGTCCGGGGGACCCCAAAGCTCGGCTGCTCTGCTCATCTCCCCGCTTAGCTGCGCAGAGAGCGCAGCTGCGTTGCTGCGTTGCACCTGCGTTAGCGGGGTCTCTGCACAGCCGTCTCAGGATCTGAACAGCGTGGGCATCAACGAGGTGGGGGCCGGTTCCCGTTCTCGCAGCCACGAGAAGCCTCGAAAAATCTCGCAGAAGCCTGACCTCTATGGGCCTGCCCATACCTCCCAGCCTCCCTTCTTCAGCGGATGGCTGCATTCTGCATATGCCCGTCGTCGCTCCAGGTGGAGGACGCGCGGCAGCAGTGCTCCATCGCCCACTGGGGCGCGGAGGTCCAGAACCTCGCGGCTCGGCTCCGGAGCATTCGCAGAGAGATCTCTCTGCTCCCAGCTGTCTTGAGAGTGCGAGCGCGGACTCTCCGGGCGTGCTGTTGGGAGATGTTTTTTGCGGAGTTTCTCAGGCCTTGATCCCCGAGCCTCTCAGCTGCAGCTCCAGGCGGCTACAGCGGGAGCGGTAGCTCTGCGTCTCGCCTCCGAGGCTCCTCTTTGCCGTCTTCACCTACCTGGCAGTCTGCTCAGAAACGGCGAGTTTGCACACGGAGTCAAGAGTCAAGGGCCTTCTTGCAGTCAGGTGATCTTCTTCCTTTCGATCGCAGCCGTGGTCTGCCAGCCCATGCCTCAAGTCCTTCAGGATCTTCGGTTCTCTGCGCCTCTGCGCCTTGCAAGACAAGGCGCCTGCGCTTTCTTCGCCACGATGCGGAGAATGCCACCATGAAGGAGACGGGCTCTGCCTCATGAAGCCCTGAGACGACGCTGTTCCCCCTTCCACTCTTTGAGCAGCCCGGAGTTCGAGGCCTTTCGAAACATTCCGCACCATCGTAGAACTCAGGACAACAGTCAAGGCAACCATCACCAAGATGATCAGCATCATCCTCCTCACCGCTTATCATGATGAGTTCGCATCTTCATCTTTTCCTTTTCGCTATAATCATCACCAAAGACAACATTGTGCAAGAAGGCCACCGAGTGACAGGCAAAACAAATCAGCGACAAGCAGGCCAAGCGGAGCAATGACACCACATGCAGCTTCAGCTAGAGCGTCGACAGCAAGAAGATCCGCAGCAACAGCACCAACACAACAGTCATCCTCTTGCAAGTGTATCGACGAAAGGTCAGTAGCAACGACAGCGGCAGCAATATCACAAGACAGCAGCGACGAAGATGCTGAGAGTTGGCTTACGAACAATCTCGAAGCCAGTTCCCAGCACGGAAGCGAAAGCAACCATAACTGCCCTCAGCAGCCCAGAGAATCTGGTTTTGGAGACATCGGAGGACTTTGCGGCCATCTGCCTAGGCGCAGCCGAGTTGCTAGTCTTCCCGCAATCGGCCTTGGAGCAAAGTCTCAAAGCAGTTTGTTGGCCTTGGCCGCCTTGGCCGCCTTGGCCGCCTTGGGCCTCGTGGCCTTGCAGCTGCAGAGGCCTGCCGGAGCTCTGTGGCGTGGAGGACGCGGAGGAGCGCGTGAAGGCAGCCATCGAGAGCCACTGCGAGGAGACTTTCAGCCGCAGTCATGGCAGAAACAGCAGGGACAGGGCGTACAGGGTTGACCCGGAAGTGACGGTGGCCGTCCGTGGTTTTTAGAATCCAGCAGCCTTGGATCCAAGACGGAGGAGCCAGAGCCCACAGCCCGTGCTTCGCAAGGGATTCTGCCTAAGGGAAATCTTCTCATGAGGCTTCGGCCAGTTTGCTAAGCAGATCTGTCTAGCGGAGTTGGCCGCAGCAACAGCCAGAGTCACTGTAATCTTCGGGCCATTGCCACCAATAGTCGTCATGATTCGTGATCGTGAATCTTGGCACAACCATCATACATATCAGAATCGCTATAGTCGTGGTCGTGGTGATGGTGTTGGTCGTGGTGGTAGTAGCAGCAGCAGCAGCAGTAGTAGCAGTAGTAAGTAGTAGTCGTGGTGTGAGTAGTAGTGGTAGTAGTGCTAGTAGCAGCAGCAGCAGCAGGAGCAGGAGCAGGAGTAGGAGTAGGAGTAGGAGTAGGAGTAGGAGTAGGAGCAGGAGCAGGAGCAGGAGCAGGAGCAGGAGCAGGAGCAGGAGCAGGAGCAAGAGTAGGAGTAGGAGTAGGAGTAGTAGTAGTAGTAGTAGTAGTAGTAGTAGTAGTAGTAGTAGTAGTAGTGGTAGTAGTAGTCGGGTAGTGGTAGTGGTAGTGGTAGCGGTAGTGGTAGTGGTAGTGGTAGCAGCAGCGGTAGTAGAGCAGCAGCGGTGGTTGTGACTGGTCGTCTGGTAGTGCGCGGGTACGAGCACGACTACGCCGGGTTTTGGGACCAAAGTTCCAAGAGCCCGGCTGCTCACAGGTCGGTGCAAATGTGGCCATAGCATGCAGTGCTTCAGCAGGGCATTCGCCTCAGAGGTGAGGGATTCGGGTCTGAGGCCATGGAACTGCGGGGTTGAGGATTAGGCGTTTTGGGCTCAACATACCTTGGAGGATTTTGGGTTGGGGCTTTGGGTAGTCGGGTTTGAGGTCATTTTAGGGTCGACCGGTTAGTTGAGGCAGTTTGTACGGTTTCGAATGTGCCTGTCGGTATCAAGACCCGTTTTCCCTGAAGCAAATTGCCCAATTTAACTTCAAAGTCTGAGCACCCAAGGTGCTTCTTCCACATTCCGAGGCCCCCAAACACCAAAACAACCTAATGCCTCCACGCTTACAGGATGTTGTACCGGAGCCCTTGAACAGTCAAACCCCCACCGCAAAAACCCGTTAAGCTTGTGGAGCCTTGAAGCTTTACACCGAACTCAACCCTAAACGCCTGAACACCCTCCTAAAACCATCCTTCAACAAACCCCCCCAACCCGCTTTCCCCAAGACAAAAGAAATAAATCCACCCCTCCGATGTGTGAATTTCGAGGCACTGGGCCGATGCGCTCTGCTGGCTTTCTGTTTTGGGAGCCGAGGATCCGATCTCGTGCGCACCTCCGGTGGCTTGGCTTTCGGTGTCTTCTGAGGGAATAAAGTGGGCAGGCAATGTTTTGGTTTAGAACCCAATTCCGAGTTTTGGCGAACCGACGCTTTCCTTCTCCCTGATCCGGTCTTCCGTGCAGCGGGGCACAACGTTTCCATGCACATTTGTTTGTGCATGTCATGGGGCTCAGCGCAGCCATCAGCCCGCGACAGGTACGGGGCATGCATCGCGACCTGCGAGAAGAACCAGCAGTGGGAATTAGCCAGACACTGAGGACGGAACATGTGTGATTTCCCTATAGCCTATCAAGGTAAGCAGAACACAACACGACTTCCACAGAGCCCCTCGAGGCCGAGCTTTTGCTCGGTGCTGCTGCTCGCGCTGCGCGTGCCGCAGGCACTTCTTTGGGCAGCCGCTGCCTCGGCGTCCCGGTATTCATCAATTCTCGTGGCATCTCGAGTATACCACACAAGAAACTCAATCAGCATCCATGCCACGAAGTGACAGAGAACTAAGTATGTCTTAGCCTTTGACCGGTAAGCTAAGTCTGCATCCCGAGCTGCTGCATTGCCAGCCCGTTTAAACCCGAAAGCCGAAAGCGAGATGGAGCCACCAAGACATTGAGGCTTCGGACTGCCCCGAGCCCGACGAATGTTGAAGCCGTTGAAGCCACCCCATTTTCTTCGACCTCACCTTAAGCACCTTCGCTTCAGACGCCAAGCGCTCGGCTGTGAATTTTGCAATAATTTTGCCACTGTGCAGCCCCCATCCTTCACTTTAGATACTTGCAGCTGTCAAGAAGCAAATGATTCACCTGAAGGTTTGACCTGCAGATTGCAGGGGCCGAATGTCCGTAAAATTCAAGGGGACGGGCGCTAAACCAGATTGGCGGTGCCGACTAGGGAACACGGCTGCATCACACTCCTCAAACCTTCATTCTGGGCTCAGGCCCGGATTTTCATGCCAAACTCCTGAACCCAGAGCCCAATCCACAACAGACTTCAATACCATCAACCGAGGTGTTCTGTGCAACTCCTGCATCAGCGCCTACAGGTGGCTTGAAGTCCTACAGGTTGAAAACCCTACTGTAAGCTAGGACCCCAAGCTCTGAAGCCCTAAGGCCCCCATTTCATGCATTCTCTCACGCCACATTTTTTGGAGAAGTCCTGAACCACTACAATCCCGTAGTATCGATACGCATCCTGGCAGAGCTTCGCCAGGGTTTTGGCCCTTCGGATTTTTGGCTTACAATACGCGCTTTAAATGCTTTGGTTAACTTCGCGATTGCCGTGCTGGTGAACATTGGAGATGCCTGATTATACTTTGTGCTTTGTGCCTCTACCCCGCTCTCCCTTGCATTGGTCCCCTTCTCCAGTCCTTAGAGCAGTATACACAAAGCCGTATAGATCTAGGCCGGATGGGCCTACAGACCCATGACAACCAGCTGCGCAGGCGGGGTAAGCAATGGCCCGTTGCGATGCATCTGGTGGTGGGACACCTAGGGCTGAGGCTTTGCCTGCTTTCCCGTTTGATTTGGAAAGGGCAGCACCCACTTGGAGCCAGCCCGCACCAGTCTGGCCAAGGCAAGCATGAAGCGACATCGATCGGAGGCGTTGGGAAAGAGCACGACTTTCGTAGGTAGCAAGGTTACTGAACTTAACATGGTAGAAGTCAAAGGAAGATATGTCTGTTCTGCAAGATTCGCTGTCTACAGAGTGTTCAGCAGAGCCAGGAATTCCTTGGTTTAGAATCGTTCTTGGCTCCGGGATGCTCTGATTCTGCTGCAACGTAAAGCTTCAAAGCTTTCTCCCGTTATACTGGTAGCAAGCCTGGCATGTTGAGTCGTCAGAAGCCAAAAACATCCGAAGGGCACAGGCTAGGACGCATGTCGTGTGAAGGAGTATCTCAAAATTCGTCCGCTTTCTGGCTCCTGGTGTTGAGGATTTTCAGGGGTGCTTGGCTGCACAGACTCGAAATACGTAAGTGTCCGTTGGTGGAGAAGTGATGCAAGGGAGTTGAAAGTCCACTCTGCGAGCTTCACTTGGAGGTGGACGACATCACGGTTGGCGCTTGCATCAGCTGCTGCGAGAAGGCAAGCCGTTTCTCTCTCTTTGTCTCTCTCTCGGTCGATCTCTCTCTCTCTCTCTCTCCCCACCTTTTGGTGAGTGGGTGAACTTCATCCCCGTCTATGTAAGAGGATAGGGAGTGGGAACTGTAGCGATGCATAAGTGTCGACTGATCTCCAACTGGGTAGGAGCCCTTGCACGGTCTCAATTCTGATTGCAGCGCTGTCAACTGTCACAATAAAGCCGGGGCATCGAGCAACAATTGAAAGCTTAGGGGGTCACACATTGATATCTGGCCACGCGGCGGCCGGCCTGTATGTTTTGAGGCATACACGGCAAGTGCTGTAAATTACATGACTTCGCGTGTGTGGCTGTGGAAATGGAGGGATTCGTGCTTCAGGAAATGCAGGGACTCAAACTTAGGGCACTGATGTTGGCACACGTTCCTCAAGTGATCCCCGACATCCGCTTTGGGATCCAACTGCAGCTGTAGATGTATTCGATGAGACGCACGATGTCTACAGAGGCAAAACCGCTGTAAATAGCATGGTTTTGGGCATGCTTGCAAAATGGCATGAACACTTGTGACAGCGCCTCGTGTTGCTGAACATCAAACATCCTCCTGCAACATGCGAACATGTTGTATAAAGAGGCAGAAATTCTGCAAATAGCAGGGTGTTGGGCTGTTGGCAAATGTCATGAACACTTGTGACCGCGGCCTCGTCTTTGCTGAAGATCAAACATCCTCCTGCACATGTTGTATAGACAGGCAAAACGCCGTAGATAGCAGGGTTTTGGGTTGGTTTTGTAAGACGGTCGTAACCACCCCCACCCCCTCCTCACCCCCCCTGAAAGAGACATCACCGAAAGATAGCAGAAGCCTAGGAAAAGCACTTGGCCACAAGATCCAACCCTCTAAGGGCTTCGTGCTCAAGGTTCAAGGCCTTCAGCTTCAGCGTTCGGGCTTTAGTGTTTAGGACCCCAATCGGGTGCATTCTGCCAAATTCTGCTTATGCGCAGCATCCCTCGCAGGCTGAAAGGTGGCATTGGGCACAGTTGTCGCGGGGCCCTCAATGTCAGAGACCAGGACCACGTTTCCATCTCAATTCAAGGTATACCCCGTCCCAGAACCCCCCGGGCCCCGAACCTGAGCTCTGTTATTTCCTTGTCTGTCTGTCTCTCTCTCTCTCTCTCTCTCCGTCCCCCTTGCCCGTGCTTCATTTGTTGTCTTCTTCTTATCTGGCTGTTTGTCTTTCTCTATCTCTCTCTCGCTCTCTCTCGCGCTCTCCCTCCCGTGAACATGTTTGGTCGAGCCACCATGTACTGCCCAGTGAGAAATCAGGCGAGAGACATGCTTCGTGTAACCAGCTTCATATATGCACATGAATAGTCTCATCTGCCACATGTACATATACTGCATCTTATATGTGTGTATATATATATATATATATGTGTGTGTGTGTGTATGTAGGCAGGTAAGTAGGTATCTAGGTTGCAGGTATGCAGGCATGCAGGTATGTATAATGTATGTATATGCATGCATGCATGTTTGTATGTACGTATGTACATATTTACAGCTGTATGTATCCATGTATGTATGTAGGTGTGTACGGAGGGTTTCGGATCGAGCGCCACTGAAGCTGTGGCGTGTTGCAGCTGACCCAAGAGTTGGAGTAGTTAGAGCCGTTTCGCCACACTCTCCTGCGTGGCACAGGCGAGCACGACGCTCCAACTATCGGAGGTGATTGCACCGTGCACACTCACTAGGCCAGCGGATCGCGCTTCTCCGGCTTGCCGGCCACCACAGCCGGCCATAATACTGCGAGTTATCCGCGATGCAAAGAAACCACACATGGAACTCCAAGGAGCACAGTGGGGTTCGCCCTTCGCCATCCTGGAGATATTGGCAGCGGTCATGGCCGACCCCAAAGCATTGGTTTTAGGAGCTGCGCTACGACAGCATTCAGCTGCCAGACAAGGACCAGGGCGGAGCTCAGGTACATATATGCATGTACCGATGTACGTATGTATGTATGTATGTATGTATGTATGTATGTATGTATGTATGTATGTATGCATGTATGTGTATATGTGTGCACGTGGATATTTGAACACATGTACAGATATAGACTGATTCTGAAAGACAAACGGATGCACGGAGGGGATTGTCTGCTGCCCTCAGGCTGCAGTCTCTGTCCAAAAGCTCTGTGCGCCCGTCTGTAACCTCCTTCAATGCGGCAGCTGCAGCCCCAGCCGAAGTCTATTCAGGTTGGCTGCACGGTTCAAGCGGGACTGAGCAAAGGTGGTCGATTGAACCGGGCTGTGAGAGAAGTGTGTGTGGAGTGAGTCGGACACTGAGTTTTGACTTTACCACGTGCATGGGAAGAAATAAGGTTTGCGAGGGCCTTCTCATCCACAAGGTGTATAAACATCCGGCACGGCAAAATATGTGTATGTTCTTTTGCAGAAATCCGAGTGCTCCTACTGGACCACCATGCATCAACCCTGAAGTATGAGTCCCTGAAACAATGAATGGCGAAGCGTGCCCAAAGCCCCAATCCTTACATCCGAAGCTCAGGACAGAGAGTCACGCTAAGATCCACTTCACTTTGTGAGACTTGAGGTGTCTGCGCTTGAGAAAGCTTCCTCTTGGGGCAAGGCGGGGCAAGGGTTTCGGAATTCCACACTGAGGTGACGGCGACCGCAAACCCTAAACCCGAACACAAAGCAGTAAGGGCACAGGTCACAGTAGGTGTCGGGCGGGAGGAAGAACTCCCGGCCCTAAGCTCCCTGCACTTTTATTTCCTTTGGGGCAGCGCCTCAGCGGCCCACAACCTGCTAGGGTTTAGGGTTTAGGGTTTAGGGTTGTTTAGGTTGAGCCTAGTATGTTGGGTGAAGGACCGGAGCCATGAAGGAGGAACCTTTGCACACCGTACACTTGGCATAGAGGCTATTGGCATGACCTCGAGGCTCGCCTCCCTCGCGATCCCCTTGGCTCCATCATTCGGGAAGAAGTATGCAGTTCTGAACGTTTGGCGGCGTATGCGTTCTTTGGCTTGCCTTGTAAATGGCTTCCTCAGCCAGAACAAACTAAGCTCTACATAGCACCTAACACCCTCGACCTCTTCGATCAACGTCATCCTCCATAAATCCGAGTCGAGTACAACCGACAGAAGGAAGAGGATTTCTCGGGACTAGGTCCAGGTCTGGTACAGCGCGTGCGGTCGTTGTAAGGTTCTCCAGTCCATGGAGACAATGACCTGGCACTCTTTGCAGAGCGATGTGCGCCCAGCATTTGGCGTTACCGAACTTTGATGACAAGCCCTCAGTAAACTCGTGGCCGACTAGCCTATTTCCTGCTCGAGGATTGCCCAAGGCATGCGGCTTGATGGAGCTAGAAGCTGTTATGGCAAGCCTTCCAAAATCGTGTCCAAGGGAACCCGAATCTGCTATTTCATGGAAGACCGTTTGACAACATTACACGCATTTTGCGTCATCCCTGCATGTAAAGCCTTTGGAGACCGTTGTGGATGCCCTTCAAGCCTAAAGACAGCACCGCAAATCGCAATCCTTGCATCATGTAAATCGGGAGTGAAGCTCGGTGACAAGAGATGCCTGCACGACGCCCCCATCCAGAGGTACTGACGCAGATCGCCGCAGTTGCATCCTGCTGCAGGCATGTGCTTGTCCAGAATGCCCGCAAATTGCCAAACATGAAGCCTAAAGCAGGCTTGTCTAAACCCTGCAAGCCGTAAATCCTTAGCGTTAATCTTGGTTGGTCTCCAGCCCGTAGCCTGTAAGCCGAACCCAGAGACCCTGAGTCACGGACTGAATGCTGTTGCCAGAGTTGTTGCCATGACCCATGTCCTTCTTGGAGGCAGTCGTCAAGTAGTCACAAAAGAGGCAATAGTCTTTGTAGCGTCGCAACAGTCGTAGTAGCAGTAGTCGTCGTCGCAGCAGCAGCAGCAGCAGCAGTAGCAGTGGGGGAAGTAGTAGTCGTCGTCGTGGTGGTGGCGGTTGTGGTTGTGGCTTTGGCCGTGGTTGTTGTTGTTGTTGTTGTTGTTGTTGTTGTTGCTGCTCTTGCTTTTGCTCTTGCTCTTGCACCACCACCAACAACAAGAACAACAATTATCTTCAATCGAACCAGCGCCAGCGGATTCTGCGCTGGGCGGGTGTATTTTGTGCCTTGCCATGCACTCTGGTGAAACTGACTCCATTACCCGGCCTTACTGCCGTGTCTCTCATGATGTGATCCTGCAAACACATGCTGCTGAAAGCAAGCAACTGCCAAAAGAGCTGGGCATGAGGGCAGCTGCCGTAGTGGTTGTGCACGCTTGCAAGCCTCATAGTGTGCCACTCAAAACAGACATGGTAGCTGGCTTTAGCTCTCGGCGTGCTCACCAGAACCTCCATTTGGGCCCATCGTATGCCCCGCTGCCTCTTGCAAGAATCGCAAAGATGTCCGGCGCACACATTACCCGTGGTGGTGGCCGACTGAGAACTGGTTGCAAAAGCGATTGCTTGCTGATCCTGCCCCGTGGGTACGTGCTGAGCAGAAAATCATGTGCTGTGAATGAAGCTGCTGCAGCAACAGCAACAGCACCAGCAGCAACAACAACACCACTCGGCTGCTGAGAAAACGCCTGACTTGTTTTCGCGTGGCCTGCGTGGGCAAAACCCATGCTTTGCAGGCGGAAGTCTCGAAAGATGGTCTCCTTGGCTGTTGTTTTTTACATGCGGTATCTCCTTGTTCAAGAGACAAGTTGCGTTTTACTGTGGGAAAGTGTCAGGTGCAAATTGTACAATCATGTGTTTGTTGTTTGCGTTGTGTCGGTTTGCGTGGCCGGCGTGGGACAAAACCATGCTTCGCAACGATGTTGACGGTGATGACGAGGGTCGTGGTGCCGTGAGATGGTGCTGATGACGATGACTGCAGTGCGCAGGTGCAGAAAGCAGAGAAGTAGTGGGATGGGGTCGGCGTAAACGTTATTCCGGATCGGGCTTGGATGCTCTGGCAATGTGATGGGGTCGCGTGGACGTTTTTACGGATGGGGCATGGATGCTCTGGCAATGGGATGGGGTCGACGTGGACGTTATTACGGATCGGGCATGGATGCTCTGGCAATGCGTGGGGTCGGCGTGGACGTTATTACGGATCGGGCATGGATGCTCTGGCAGTGGGATGGGGTCGGCGTGAACGTTATTCCGGATCGGGCATGGATGCTCTGGCAATGTGATGGGGTCGGCGTGGGCGTGGACCTTATGACGGATCGGGCATGGATGCTCCGGCAATGGGATGGGGTCGGCGTGGACGTTATTCCGGATCGGGCATGGATGCTCTGGCAATGCGTGGGGTCGGCGTGGACGGCAATGCGATGGGGTCGGCGTGGACGTTATTACGGATCGGGCATGGATGCTCTGGCAATGGGATGGGGTCGGCGTGGACGTTATTGCGGATCGGGCATGGATGCTCTGGCAATGGGATGGGGTCGGCATGGACGTTATTGCGGATCGGGCATGGATGCTCTGGCAATGGGATCGGGTCGGCATGGACGTTGTTACGGATCGGGCATGGATGCTCTGG
>CAJNDV010014335.1:86770-97101 GCA_905221635.1 Symbiodinium sp. CCMP2456
CCACCACCGCCGCCGCCGCCAACGCCGCCCCCACGGCCACCGTCACTGCCGCCGCCGCCCTTCTTCGGCCCAGGTATGCAGGTAGGCCGTGAACCTCCACCCTCAACCAGACCATGAATTCTAGACTGCTGCAGCCTGAACCCTGGACGATTCGCAGGACTCTGGCAGCAGAGCTTGGGCTTTGCAGCGGCCGCTGGCTCCTGGTACCAGTGCCTGGGCTTAGGTTTCGTACGGCAGTTCGCTTGACAACTTCACGGGCCTGGAAGCATCCACGAAGCTAGACGCGAAGCGTCACCAGCTGATCAACTGAATTTGGTGCAGGCAAGACGAGACGAACCAGGAGTTCAAGGAAGGAAGTTCCAAGAGGTGTGTAGTGGGCATTGGGGCGGCTCTTAGTCGAAACCCCTTTGCATGACAACTGCAGGGCAGGTGGGGTAAACGGAACTGCCCAGGGCCTACGTGCACAAATGTCAGCAGCGTTGCCACTAGTGAAACATTTAAGATGGGATATGTAAGAGAGTCCCAACACTGAAACATCGGCGGACTCTGAAAGATTCGGCGTCGTTTGGGGGCTGCCAGGCCTTTCAGCAGGGTTGGTGGTTGGAGGTTTGAGGCTTCGTGCTTTCGGGTTGAGGATTGAAGAAGTGGGAGCTTAGGAACCGTATACCCTCCTAAGCTTAAGCCTGAAATCATGATAGCGAAAACTGGAACTTGCCCACGCCGACAGCTCTGAAAACTCCCAAAACCCCGAAACCTACAAACCCTATAACCACTTGCTTCAAACCATAATTTTCTGAAGCCCAGCCTGCTACGCAGAGGTGCGTTGCGCTCTTGGCAGCTGCAGCCCTGCGCCGTGTTTCCCCTCAGGGCTGCGCTCGGCCCTGGGAGCCGCCCCGGGAGTTTTGGGTCTGCGGGCTTCAGAGCTTACTTTTCAAAGTTTACACTTTACTGAGCTATGAAAGACACACACTGCTGAAATTCGAGCGAGGTCAGAATTAGTGCGAAATTTGCGACGTCAGGTCCATCCAAAATATCGAGATTAGCTGTCTCAGACATTTGAGGCATGCTGATAAAGGGAATTCAATAGTCACGACTGGGGTTGTCATGATTTGTCAGGATAAGAGGCTCATGCACAAGACTAAACCGGCTTGAAGAGTACGTTTGCGCCTGTCTGGCGAGTTAGAGCGTGGGAATCTCACGGCTCTGGTGTTTTGGGCTTGATCCTTATACACGTGGTACATTGGTGCACGCCTGTACCAGGGAACTGTGAAGCCCATGCATTGCTTGAGCCCAAAATCTCGAACCATCAGAACGTATAAGTACTCGGTTTAAGTCGTCCCTCCTTCTCTAAGGGCGTGTACGTGGGGACGATTGCTCGACATGTTGGAGTATTCGGCCCATGTCCATAGCCCTGTCGTTCTTGTGATCATGCCGCAGTCGACACAGCTTCCCAGAATGCGTCGATGTTCGCATCTTCGCGGAACACTGCAGCTGACTCATGCCAACAGGACTCGTGGTAGTGGTAGCGCGCAGCATGCGCAAACCGCCGTGTAGGATCGAGACGACCATGTTGCACGCACCAACGAGGAGAAGCCCTCTCCGTGGCGACAAACTCTGCAGTACCTTGCACGGCTAGTGCCTTGGCCCACAGTGCAGCAGTGCAGCACACATCCAGCAATCCTGCCCTGAGCCCGCACCCCTGAACATGGATTCGTTACCAGGATGACTCTTGTTGGGCCTTGGGCTTATGTAACAAGCTTCTAGTATGGGGATCTATGGATCACTGCTGAGTAGGGGAACTTGTCCAAGTGACAGAGACCTTGGCAGCTTCACAGGCAAGGACCTTCTGGTGTGCCGTTCTTTGATAGACTACTGTGCATGTATGTACATATGTATGTGTGTGTATATATGTATACATAAATATACAAGCATCGGAATGCAAGAAACCGCACAGTCTCGGCGATATTTGCGCCCGCAGAACTACTCTTTGCATGCTGCTAAGGATTCCAATTTTCCAATCCGAAACTTTTATACCTCAGGCCCTTATTATCCCTTAAACAATCCTGAATCATTGCAACCCTTAAACTCTAACTTAAGCTCTAAGGCCTTCTCTACGTCTAACGTGTGCCAGGTGGAGAACCCTTCAGAAGCACTGGACACCGGCCAGCGCTGCGTGGCAGCCTTTGCTCGTTCGGGAGATTACGACGCACTGCAGAAGGTCTTCGGGCAGCTTCGCGCCCTCCGACTAGAGCCAGCATCTCATCTCGAAGTTGTAGCTTGAGAGGCGTGTGTAGATATGTTGGTATGTATAGTGGACCCGTCTTTAATGTTAATGGGGGTGAGCTTTGGGGTTTCAGGTGTTGTTTAAGTTGAGGGTTCTTCCAGATCAGGGTCCCTTTTCAAGCAATAGCTCCTATTGGAAACGTAACAACATGTGAACTCATCACCTGCAGTCCTTTTCCCCAACACCCTGCTTTCGCACCCTCCATAAGACGACATCAACTCTACCGCGGAAGAGCACCTGTGATTCGTCATCCAAGGACGTCATTCCAGCTTTCACGGCATTGAGCTACTTCGGCTGATATTGGGAGGGGTCCAGAGTCCAGGCCATGTGCCAACGCAGTCGCATTGACAGGCTTGTGTCTGGGATTGGCAGGCACAGAGGGCAGAGTCCTTGCAGAGAAGCTAAACCTACTACGACAAAGGTGTCAAGACCCATTATTTTGTGTTGATTTTGGTGTGTGGTAAGAGCATTCATGGTGAGGTGTTCCCAGGCCTTCGACAAACACACATGAACTCCTTCAGCCCTCTAAAAAAACCATCTGAAGCTCTCAGGCACCTTGGCTCAAACCGGCGCCTGGCGCGATGCCGCAGCTTTGCTACGGGCGCTGCGGGACGTGCAGGCGGATTGGATTTCTGCGAGGGTAGAAATTTCCCAGGGTGGGATGGGAGGAAGAGTGTGGGTGGATTTGGATCCGTAGCTGTGTCTTCTGTTAGGCGATCGCTCAGCGGCAAGACGATTCCGATATGTCTGCCAGGGCATTGTGAGGGATGCAGCTTGCCCGTATCTATGGATGTGCTCATCACATGCCTCTCTAGAACGGATGGTGATGTCGTTGAAGCCACCTTGCCGAAACCTTGAGGTAGAAGTGCAGCTGGTGGCTCACCATCGCTTGCTAGGCCGGTGTCCCGAGCAAAAGGTTCGCTCAACTGCGACAAAGTCAAATGCCGTGATAGAAAAAACCTTGAACCTTGAGGTTTTGCTTGTGCGAAGGCCTGTAGGTCTCGAGAGGTGCATCTGTGTAGAGTGGCCTCTCCATGAGAAAGCCGGAGACAGAGAGAGAGAAGGAACGGAAATGAGCAGGCGCAGGGTTCTGTCGGACAGAACGGCAGAGACACAGGTCACATGCCAAAAAAAAGATTTCCGTCGGTGCGGCGGTGGTTGGCTTACAAGCATGGGAAATCGGCAGTGCAAATGTCATATATCGACTACAGTGTGGCATATTGACACTAATATGTGCGAGCTGCCAGTCTCACTAACCAGTCTCACCACTAGCAGCATACGATGGTGGGCTGCTGTTGGTATTCTGAATTCTTGCGATATTGAAATCTCATTGTTACCAAGATTGCTAGCATCATGATGCCTGCTGATGATTGTCATCGCTGCAGCTTTATTGGTGGTCTGCGCATCAGCATGAGATCCATGTTCATCCTCCATGATTTCGGGTTATGGTTATGTTCAGCACTATAACTGCTAGTGCTCCTGTTATATACTGTGTCTTGCACCTGTGTACCATTAGTGTCGTCGTCGGTCGAGGTCGTGGTCGTGGTCGTCGTCGTCGTCATTGCTGTTGTTGTTGTTGTTGTTGTTGCCTGGTTGCAAAGTGCAGGTGTCGTTTTTGTTACTACTCATATGAGCTACATTGTCCCTCTGCATTCGTGCAAATATTTAAAGGCCTATGTGTGTGCTTACTGGTTCTTGCAGATTCGTACTCAACGAACTGCCAGGGGCCATGCACAGCGCGGGCCGTTGGCAGGAGGTGGTGACATGCCTGGATGGCATCAGGCAGCACCTGGGCAGGTTTTTTTTCATGCAGGGGGCGTTGGGTAAGGGGATGTAACGGGCTTAGTTCAGGCTGCATGCATAATGCGCCCACTTTCTTTGGAGGTGGATGTACCGCTCTTGCTGTGTCGCTGTGCTAATCTATCTACTGAACCTATGCTTCAACGCAGCGAAAGTTACAAGTACCAGATTACAAAGCCAGCGACATCCCTGACTTGTATCTTCTACCTCCCTCAGTCCTGCACCCTCAACGCGAAAGCCGAATTCCAGATCTGCACCAATCCAGCTCCTAGGGACTGAGGCTGGTTGCCCCACTTTGGTGGAGTTTGATGGCTTTGCACAGAGAACAGTGTGGGTGAAGGGTCGAGTGTCTCTGTTTAGGACCCTGAGACTCCCTAGGCCCTCCGCCCCAAGGAGCGGCTACCGCCCCGACATCTTCAGCTTCGGCCTGGCATTAGCAGCCAGGGATCCTGTCAGCTCTTGGAGAGGCGCCGGCATGGAGACCTTCAGGGGCTTCAGGGCCTTCAGGTTTTGCGTCGCGCAGGTTTACAACTTGGGCGATGTTTGCCTCTTTGCTGCCTGGTGCCCTGGGCTTTTGGGACCTTCAGCTTCTTCAGACCGTGGAAGTCTGGCAGTGTCGATGTTTGTGGTATCTTAACGGAGGGCTTGGGTTCGCAGCCGGTTGCACTGTTTGTCGGACTTCGCTTTTTTTTGGATTTCAGCCTCAGCATGAAGCACAGGGCACCTGCTTGTGTCCTTGGCCCTGCCTGGCAGAGAGTTCCATAATGCTTGTCTGGAAGCATCCAGCCCAAAGCCCAACATGTCTCCACAAGCTTGTTGCGAATTGCAGGTGTCATGTCCATAGGTATGGAATTCGTTTCTTTCCCCCAAAGTCACGCTTGAAGGTTTCGATGCCTCGGGCTGTGTCCACATCAGTTTGTGCCAGATGTTTTTGTTCAAAGCCGAGGGCCCTCTTGTAGCAGTATGTTCTTCTGAGATCCTCCGTAAAAGGTCATCACAAGACTGCAAATGGACAAGCCATAAGCCGCCCTTATAAGAGGGCCGGAGCCGGGTTTGTGACCTACCGATTGCACTTCATGGAGGGGCCGCCAGCGGTAGCGGAGGAGATCCAGGAGCGGCTTGAGAGGCTGAAAGGGCGCCTGGCCCAAGCTTACCGGCGGGAGTGGACAAAGGAGGATTGGCGGATCCACAATGCCAGCAAGGGCTTGAACTACAGAGACTCCATCGATCAATGGCCTCTGGACATGGTCGAGGTCTTTGCGAACGAGAAATACCGCTTCTATTTGGGAAGCATCACGTCCGCCAAAAAGTTTCATGAGAAATACAAGCTGGACCTTGTGCTTACCATGAATGCAGATGATCCGAGAAGGGGGTCCAGAACTTCCGGGTCGGCGGCCTTGACATCAGCGGCCTGGAACCCGGATCGAAGAAGTGGGTGCAAAAGAAGGAAGAGTTTCTGGGCATCTGGTCGGCAGTGGTTAAAGCGCTACAACGACACACCGCAGAGTCGGAGAACCAGGAGCAGATCCAGATTCTCTTTCACTGCTACCTGGGAACCCACCGCTCCACCGCGGCTTTGGTGGCTGTCCTGATCTTGCTTTCCATGAGCACCGAGGAGGCCGTCGACCATGTCCTGAAGGCTCGTGCTGGGCAGGAGTGCTGGAAAAACAGATTCTGGATGCTGGAGGCTTTGCTTGAGTTCGAGGCGCAGCGTGAGGCCTTGACCTTGGCCTCTCAGTCGATGTAGACTTGCTTTTAATCCAACTCACTCAGGCGCCACGTCCGAAAAGCCCCAGCTGTCAGAGTAGGAGACAGAAGTAACCCCAAACCAGGCCGCCGCCCGAGCCCTCTGTCCACTAGGCTCAGTCTGTAGGGTCCTTGGTTTTTACACCTGTTTCGCCACAACACACCCCAACCCGGTAGCGGCAGAGGATCCCAGCCTGGATTCGGCCGCAAGTTCTGTCGCCTTTGCCCTGAAACGCCAGGGAAGGAGAGTGATGTGTGCGTCGGGGTCCAGTTCGGGTTTGGGCGCTTACAGTTAAAGGAGAACCTCCCAAGCGGCATATGTCAAGAGTTGATGACGACATTTCCAGCCTGGCTTCAATTTCCCAAAATAGACCGATACCCGAAACGCAACATCGACTTGTTCCCGAAACCCGTTGAAAAAATGCACCGGGCCACCAGAGAAAGACACCCGAGCCCTGCAGAGCCTGCTGAAAATGCGCAGGAAGGAACATGAACACAGTGCTACATAGGTCCCAGAAACATCCTGTTTCAACCCTGTAAATTTTAAGAGTTACGGGGCCCATGTGACCTGCTTGTGAGGTGCAGTAGCCTTCCTCGCCATGCTACAGGACGAGACCCTGGAGGTCCTTGTAGGGGCGATGGCTTGTTTCTCGTGTTTTGTGCATAGAGCCTGGGGTTTTGGTGTCAAGGTTCTTACGTTACGCCTTCGGGTTCGGGCAGGAGACATATAGGTCCTTGTCATCAAGGGGTCTGGGCACAAGGACCTGTGCACCGGTTTAAAACCTTTCGAGTTGACTGTGTAGTGTGGAACGCTGCAGCCTTTGTCGTGGTGTATTTGGGGTCTAAATTGTCAGAAACACGTAGTTGGATTTCGGGGACTTCGGCAAGTCTCTCAACTTCCTAAACCGAAATTACGAAATCCGCAAGAGCACTGACTTCGTGCTGGGCTTAATGAAGGTTTCTGCAGTTTAGAAGCACCTGCTGGGCATGTGTAGTAGATCCATCATAGTCATCGTGGATTCGTGGATGTTTCGGATGCAAGATGTGCTGGGAGAGTCCCGGTGCAGGGTTCTAGATTTGAAGTACGGGTTGAAGGCGAAGTTTAGGCATTTAGGCTACTGTTTTCCGGCAGCCGCAGGCCAGCCGAGTCGCTCTGGGTGCAGCCTCGCAACGTGCAGAGCGTGCCCATCACTGGACTGGGGGCTGGGCTGGAGGGGGGGGTGGGGGGTGGGGGGGCGTTGAGGGTATAGAGATCTGAACATATGACCAATGAAGAAGGTTTCAGGGCATGTTCTGATGATTATACATTGACATAGCAATGATAAAGGAACAACATCAGCGGCTGCTGAAGCTCCGACCTTGCTTGGGGCTCAGGCGCGCGCAGTGCTCGCCATACCCAAGATTTGACAGCCAGTGACAGAGTGATTGTGTACACATGTTTGTCCGTCAGGCTCGTTCAGCTTAGACGCGGTCACTGTGCTTCCCTTGTTTTTTGTCCAGCTTCGGGCAAAGTGCTTGACTCAGAGCAGAGCCTCGTCGGAAACCCCTGAAGCCCCCAATCCTGTGAACGGTAGAAACCTTGGCATAGACCAAACTGCACAAGTTGAATGTCGGGTGCATGGCCTGATCTTCTGGACACTTGATTGAGTTCAGGTCAGGTGGAGAAGTATCTAAAAACAGTGAACCCTACGTGTCCTGAGACTCTGAATCTCAAACTGCTAGTCCAGGTGAAATGGTCCTTCTTGAGTCTGCAAATTTCAAGACGTCAGGACTTTGGCCCTGCACTTCTGTGCTAGCAGCTTGGTGGCCCTCGGGAGCTTCGTGAGCAGAGGGTCGCCTTTGCTAAGGGCTTAGGCCTGTCGAGTTCAAGCCAAGGTCTCGACCTCATGGACTGGGGTTGTTCTAGGATTCTAGCTTTACCCAGACGTCGTGTGAAGCGGTGCATGAAGCCGAGCCGTAGGGGGAGACGTGCATGCCGTTGAGATCTACTCTGTTGCGAGTTTCTTCAGGCTGCGAAGTCTCTTCATGAGAATCTGGCGGTTTGGGTTTTTGGTTTTGGAATCCATACGTCCTAGGTTCAAACATGTTCAAAGCTTTGCGTCCTCCTGTCAAGGCCCGAGTGTATAGACACTCCCTAAACCCTACATGCTGAGCCTACCGCGATGGCTAAGGCATGCAAGTTCAAAGCCTTACGAGCACCCGAGGCCGACAGAGGGTCCGTGTTTTCTTCGGTCTGAAGGGGAGGAGGGTTTCGAATTGGGTCCCCAGACATATACTTAAGTTCTTTGGTGCATAGTTTCGGAAGGTGCTACATGACTGCAACCTTCTGCCACGGATGTTGGCTTAACTTGGGTGATTCGAACATGCGGTTTTCAGAACCGCATGTAAGCCCAGTAGATCCCAGTAGCCTATCAGGCAGACCTTATCTTCAGTCTGTTATCGAACGGCATGCCGATTCCTGAGCATCGCCTGTTCGACTGAATCCGCGTCAACCCTAGATTGTAAAGCCCTGAACCCTAGATCCGTCAACAAAAACACAAATCTCTAACCTCCAAGCCCTCAATCCGTCGCCCCCGAAGCCCTAACTCTTAACCTTGGTCTTCTAGCGCTTTCCCAGAAGGCTTCAGTTCTGCCATCAGCGCCTGCGAAAACCTTAGTGACAGAGCTGCAAGCCGGACCAGGTTTAGAGTTGAGGGTGTTCAAACGTTCGCGAAGCCTTCACAGAGCGGGAAAGACACGTGAACCTGTCTGACACCCGAAGGCAGTCCGAAACCTGCAATGCGTTGTGGTTGGTCTGTCTACGGTACTCGTAACCCGGAATCCCGAAGCCTCAAACTATCCCTAAACAGATTCTAAGCAGTCTAACCCTGCAGACCTAGCTCCCTTTCTATACACTGAACCCAAAGGCCTAACCCCAGAATCCTCAGGAGATCCGCAACCTACTAAGCTAAATGGGTAAGTCCCTTGGCTCAGCCAGTATACCTTCTAGCTCAGGCGAGGAGAAAAAGAGCCCGCAAAAAAACGCAAAGCTGACTGCTAGCCCTAAACCCAAGCCTTTAAAACCAGTCTATTGGCAGCACGATCTAGAGGTCAGTGGCGACAAGTGTCCATGCTTCTCCGGCACATGAGCGGCGCCATGACGAAAGGGTTTTCCGCAGGGCGTAAGGGCTTTTACAACATACGGAGAGGTTGGGGCAGGTCTTGCAGAGTACGATTGGGCACACGAAGTGACGAGTTTGACCAGCGGCCACAATGCTAGGATTAGGAGCCTCGTTTGGACAGCGAACCTATTGTGGTTCTTGTGGCTAGAACAGTATACTTCGAATAAGCCGGCAGCACTTGGCAGCTTTCGAGTTTTCGCGTGCTCAGGGTCTTCAGGACTTGGCGCAAGCCTCAAAACCCTGGCGCCTGGACCCTAAAGCCTTTCAGCCGCAAGGCACACAGCTGCGCCGGGATGCAGTGCTTTGCAACGCAGCGGCCGCTGCATCCTCGGGCGCTGGTCGTTGGGCCGAGGCACTGGGCTTGCGCCGTGCTTGAATCTGGATGGCTCGACTGTAGCAGTACTTCAGGGTTCGAGTTGTTTTGTCTGGCACGGTTTCACCCGAGCTTAGTGCTAGTGCTGCTTCAATTTTCGGCGTTTGGTCTGGGATCGGGTCCGAAACAGAGTTGCGGTTGATCGCTCTCGACGGGTTTAGCAGTCCCAAAAGCAGTTTTGAAGCAAAGTTGCCGGAAGCGCGTGCTACTGTGTTGGCAGGGTTAGAAGGTTCTCAAGGTGTTCCATGTGGCTTCTCGAGGATGTATGTTCTTGGCTGCTTTTTGCTTCTGGTGGTAAGTTTGAGCTTTGCAGCTGCACATTCGGGGTTAACATCAACTCCAAAACACCACGTCCCTGATGAAGCAACTAGGCGAAGTGCCGAGGGTGCCGATAGCTGCCGCTCTATATTTGAGTGCGCCACCGCGACTGCTGCTCCTGCCACCACCCAAAACAACCACCCACCCAGCTCCCTGCCCGCCCCCCCCCACCGGCCACCCGCTTACCCGCCCACCCGCCATCCCACCCTGCTCCTGCTTCTGCTCCCGCTCTTGCTCCTCCTCCTGCTCCTGCTCCCGCTTCTGCTTCTGCTCCTCCTTCTGCTGCTACTGCTGACTACAACTACGACGACGGCGACGACGACGAATACTACAACTGCTCCTACCGCTACTGCTACCGCACCGCTACTGCTACTGCTACTGCTACTGCTGCTGCTACTGCTACTGCTGTACGTTTCGCTTCTATTTCTACTGCTTCTACCAGTACTACTACTACTACTACTACTACTACTACTACTACTACTAGTACTACTACTACTACTACTACTACTACTACTACCACTACTACTACTACTTCTACTGCTACTGCTACTGCTACTGCTACTGCTACTGCTACTACTACTACTACTACTACTACTACTACTACTACTAGTACCACTACCACTACTACTACTACTACTACTACTACTAC
>CAJNDV010014335.1:105026-127826 GCA_905221635.1 Symbiodinium sp. CCMP2456
CCCGGTACCTACTATATAGGGTACTAAAGCCCCTAGGGCCCTATATAGCAGGTACCTGGGGGTTAGGGGGATTCTCTGTCTTTGGAGGCCGCGTCCTCAGGACACTGCACCGACGGAACCAGTGCCAGGCAGAACTGCTCAGCGTCCAGAGGCCCCTGGTCAATGCAGGCATTCTTGCCCTGTGACCCCAGCTGTACCATGCTTGGGGTCATGAAGGAATAGCACTGATGGCTCTGGGGAAGGACATATTTTTTCACACAGCTCGCGTAGAAGGTGTGGAGGCCGAGCGTCGGCGACGCTTGACTTCCAGCCCTATTGCGACAGAGCTACCCGATGGACTCCAAGCAAATATTCTGTTGTCTGTAGCACCGAATGTAAGTACCTGTTTACAGACTCAGAGCCCAAGGGCTGCTGGCAAGGATGGGGGCGTTTCTGAATCACGGAGGGCGCCTGCTTCAAGTGGCAAATCCAATTTGTTTGGGGCGTGTTCGGACTCTAAGCTGGAGTGTGAGGCGCCCTGTTTGTGGAAACGCAACAGCAAATCAGCTGACTCTGCCTTTTAGGCTTCAGAAGGCTCAGCCCAAAAGCAGGCCCGGCAAGTTCTCCATGAAACACTTGGAGACTTCGGACGTAGTCTCCTGCACAATGTCCTTGCACATGTCCTGCTCAGAGGAAACCATCACTTGCAACTTGCTTGAAACTTCTGCTGCGCCTAGCCAGCATACCCCTCCAGCCTCCTAATTCCAAACGCTGCCAAAGCAAGGTCCTCCACCCCTTCCTTCACAGCGCCTTCCACTTCATCCTTGAGTACCTTCCCTACTTCGCTCGTCGCAGCACCACGGCTTGTGCCGCCGCGGCCCACCGCACCAAGCTTCTGTGCCAAGCTGCGGCTCCTTGGATTGCGGATGAAAGAAATGACGATGAGCTCAATCCTCAGCTTGCACACAAAAGATCTATCCGCAGGCTAAGAAAAGCTGTTGCGCGGCTAGTAGAGCCTTTCCCTCACATCTATACAAGACTTTGTGGGCGGCAAAAATCAGAAACATGCAACAGATACTACGCGCATCTAGGAATCTGAACACGATTCGGGTCGCACTCCTCCCCTGGCTCCATATACTTTGTGAGGGCCCTGACGGTCTCCCGCGCATTCACCTCCAAGGCATTGTTCACCTTGTAAGCCCAAGCGAGAAGGCTCAGGTAGTCCATAGCACACTGACGCATGCGAGGGTCGCGTGTCTCAAGTGCCATCTCCTTTAAGCGCTTGGCACCTTCAAGGATTTCACGCTGGCCCAGGTGTCCGTCACGGTCGCTGTCGAAATTTACCTCCAAGAAGTCTGAGAGTAGGTTGCACAAGTCCACATCATCCATCTGGCCATGCTCAGCACGGTCAGCCAAATCAGCCGCACGAGCTTTGGCTTGAGCTTCAGCCCGCGCCTTGTCCTTTGCAGCAGCTTCCTGGACCTTCATTCCGAACTTCAAACCCTTGTAGATCTGGTACCCGAAGATGATCCACTCGATCGGCTCAGCCATAGCGGGACCAGGCAGTGGGACAGTGCGAACGCGATCAAGGGCCGGAGTGCTTTCAGCCAAGTTCAACAATCATGTTTCAAGTCCACGAGCCATATAAACATCAAAAGACAAGACCTCACAGCCCCTTCAGGAGAAGCTGCAAACTTACACAAGACACGCAAGCAGATTCTCCGGCATCCAAACTGGAGATCTCCAGCTTGCTGTCCCTTACCGGCCCTTATAGCACCCATATTATAGTACCCTTATAGCTCTCTTATTATAGTACCCTTATAGGACCCTTATTATAGTATCCTTATCGGACCCTTCATAGCAGGACTCAGGGTTTCGGACGCCCTTGCGAGGAGCTTGGCGTGGCCTCCTTCAGCATCGGGTCCTCCTCTGCATCCTTTCTGTGGCATGCGGTTCGTTGCATTTTTCAGCTTTCGGTACTCTTTCATAACATACCTTAACCTACCAAAACCTACTTTTGTGTAGGGTCCCTATAAATTCCATAATAGGGTTGATTTCCATAATAGGGTTGGTTAATAAGAACCTGCAAAAAGTAAGGTTTGGTAGTTTAGGGTAGGGTTAACATGGACAATACAGGGTTAGTATATGGGCAATAGAGGTTCATTCGAATGGCGAATGAACGCTTCTATCGAGTCTCCTGGGAGTCCGCATCCTCCGTCTGAAGCTGCCAAAGCACCTCCAGCCAGCATTGTCCAAACATCCAGCGGGGATAGGTGGCACGAGCAGGCTGTGGCTGGCAATGTCTGGGGCTTTGGGGTCAGCGTTCTTCTACATCCTTGCCCCATCTAAAGAATGCGATCCCAAAGTTCTGGGGTAGCCCTAAAGCCCCTCGGCACCTTGACATGCTCCAGCTTGAAAGTCTCTCCGCTGCAGAAGGCCGGGACGAAATAGTGATCCTGAAAGCAGCTAAGAGCCCACATGGGCTGGATAGCCCTGTGCTGTTTCATATTCTTGTCCATATCTGTAGTATGGCACAGAGGAATTCTACATGATGCTTTATTGCCGAACAAGTAGCAACAAACGTCTGACAAGTTTGACCGGTAGCAAGCAGCAACAGTGTCGCTACTGCTCTCAATACTAGGGGGGCCTTGCCCTTGTTTACCATCAGCTCGCCAGGCACGAACAAGTCATCCCAGAGAAGGCAGAAATCGTCACTCCTTCAGTTTCTTTGAAGGGTTACGGCTTAAGTGCTTTGGGCGTTCAAGGTTTCAGCGTTTAGGTTGCAGGGTCTTAGATTGCGGGCGGTAGACGTTTAGGGTTTTGGAGGCTTTGGCTTCTTTAGGTTCTAAGTTTGTTTCCAAACATCCCTTATCATATAAAGCGTATTCCGTAGCCAAAGGAGTTTGGAGTTTCTAGGAATCCTCTTTGGTTTGACTGACTTACGCATCGGATACGGGATTTATGGCTTAATGTTTCGGGTTCAGGGTTTTGTGCTGGTAGTCACACAGGTCGGTTTTGGTTGGGAACGCCTTTCTTTCTCAGCCTCATCAGTCGCAGAAAACTTGCATCGGGTCTAGGCTTTTTGGGGTTTTGGAGTTTCTGTCCTAGATTGACATCTTTTCAGACTGTTCGAACATCCTGTAAGAAAAGCCCCGCAGCACCGTAAAGAAACCCCATACGTGAGTGAAGCTGTATGAACCCCCCCATAACAACACATCGACGTCCTCATGGGCTTCATGTGGAGGAAGTGCGCAAGATCTTCGAACTTGCCCTTTTGCGGGTTTTCGGGGACTGAGGATTTGTTCTGGACTGGTGTGAGCACTTGAGCGGATTGTTGCGTTTTGGGGTGTTTGGGATGTTTCCGAAAGCTCGGCTTTGGAGTTTTTTGCGGTTAAGGCTTCAGGATTCTAAGAACTCATATCCGGAAAGGCTCAAAGCCTAGATCCCGTCTTGTCTGAGGGCCGCCTTCACATCGTCTCTGAAGGCCACGGTCTCGTTGACGAATGCAGATGCCTCCCAGGAAAAATTGTTTTGCGGTTTTCTACTGTCTAGGGGCGTAGTCTCATAGTGTTTGGGGTTTAAGCATGGGCTGGGGGCTTGTGTAAGGGCGGAGGGCCATAGCGAGGTTAAGTGTTCAGTGCAGGGCATAGTGCGTCCCACGGCCCGCAGCCCGTGCCTCTGCAAGATTCTGGGTAAGACGCTCATGGGCTGCAGGTGAGGTCTGGCTGCCGACCACAGTCTTCACGGCCTCCTAGCGATGTGGCAGCTCGGTCGTGTCAGGTTTGAAAGGCCTCTGAACTTCCGTCCTCAGCTTGCTTCAAGCTGACTTGCAGGGCCGAAACCTGCTCTCATCTTGCGCTGCCCGGCACACAAGCTCTTCGAAGCAGGTAATTCCGAGACCCTGACCTCCTCGTCCAGCGCTTCAATTGCCTGCAGCACCTGAGCATGCCATCGGCACGCAGATCAGCAGAGAAGTTGAAACATGTTTCCCATTATGGACAAAGGGCCAACCGTGCAGGAGCACTATGCAGTTTGCAGCATGGGCTTGGTAAGCGAGCAAAGTCAAGAGTATCCGTTGCTGTCCCATGTCAAGTCGAGCAGCGGTTTTCGACAGCTTTGCCGTTCCCAAGGCATCCTGTGCGGCTTCGGTCTGTGGATCTCAACCGCGGGATCGGTGTAAATAGTACTGAAAAGAGTTTGGCCTTACGCTCGCAACAGAGACTACCTACAAGGATCAGGATGGCCCCCACCAAGCATGCACAAACCCTAAACCCTAAACCCCAAAACCTAAACCCTAAACCCCAAGACTGCAGGGGGATGCTGTGGAAAAGCCATGTGTCACATAGCGGGATGACGGCAAAGGAAAGTGGAAGTGCTGGCTCTTATTAGTTAGTAGTATGATGGTGCCTGGTACAAGTATCAGCAAGACAGGTTTGCTGACAATAGAAGGTCCATTAGTACAGCATTAGTATCTTTACTTGCAACCACAACTGGGTCACAAAGCCCCGGAAACACTTGCAGCAAGTGATGAGGCGCCCTGCCCGCCTTGGAGATGCTCCTTTCGGGCAGGGTAAGTGCATCCTACAACTTACAGCAAGTCCAACCTTGCTAGCAGATGCTGCGCAAGCTCTGCCTCCTCACATTCAGGATGCACGGGCGAAGCTCCGCAAATAGCTGCTCTGCCTGCACCCAGCTCAAACCTTTTGATTCCATATCTGACGATACACAGCCCAAGCCTGGACAGGCATCTGCTGACAAAATACCTGTTGCACGAAGCTGCAGGCATTAGCAGCAAAAGAGGCTGATTTATCAGGATTGTCGTGCCTGGAGCACGAAGTGTCGCAAGTCCTTGCCGTCAGCATCCTGGATTCCTGCAATGACCGCAAAGCCAAGGAGCTCTGGAAGCACAGAAGCCGCCTGTCAACTTGTCCAGCTCGCTCAAATCGAAGCCGTCTGCTTGTCCGCGAGGTGTGCCTGACAAAATCTTCCACTTCGTCGTGTGCTGCAGCAGTCCGAACAGTTCCTCCCTGTATATCAACCCTTATCGTCACCCTTACAGTACCCTATTTAGAAACGCTCCTGATAACCCAAAACCCTCGTCCTCCATTCAGGTAGTTGCCCGTAGCCAGGATGAGGCTCAAGTACTCCGGCAAGGCCTCCGCGAGCGAGCATCTCTCTATCATGCATCTGATCCCCATTTCCCTAACTCCCGAGGTACCTACTATACAGGGTACTAGAGCCCCTAGGGCCCTATATAGTAGGTATCTGGGGGGTTAGGGAATTTGGTCGAATGCTACTGCTACTCTCCGCAAGCACTGTCTGCACAGGCGCCTTTGAGTACAAAAAGCACTCGACCACGTCCAAGAAGTCCTCAGATGCTTCTTTCAACGGCTGCTCCGCGGAGCCTGCAGAACCATGGCACCGAAGATCCTCCAGCCCTTCGACACAGCTCGCCGCCTTCTGCCTGTCAAGTTCATGCCATCAGCGAAACACTTCAAAGCTCGGAAATAGCTCGGAAATCGCGGGCGGCAGTTTCGAGGCGAGCCTGTAGGTCATCATTGACATTGTGTAAAGGAGCCGCTCCTGACGACGCCCACCGGGCTAGGGTTTAGGGTTTCGGGCTCCCAAGTCATTGCGACTTTACTTCTCAATTTCCAGCTTTCAAGCCCTAACCCCCCAGGTACCTATTATGTAGGGTACTAGAGCCCCTATAGGGCCCTATGTAGTAGGTACCTGGAGGATTATGGAAGGCTACAGGACTGGACTTCTCTTGGAGCGGCCCGGGGCGCTCCTTGCAGTCAGGCACAGCGTCCAGAGCCGCCCGAAAGGAGATCTCCGGGCCTTCGCTGGCCTCCACCTGTAAATGTCCACAGACTTCTCACGACACGAAAACAAAGAACCCCGAGCACGGAGCATGCCGGTATGTAATTATTGAACCAGAATCAAAAACCACTGAGGTCTCCCGAACTCAATGGCTGCCGGTTCTTGGAACCAGCTCCGGAAGTGCCTCCTCGCAAAGAAACTCCAGTACCTGTGCCACGTTCACGTTGTTCTGACTACTGATGGCCACTCATGATACTACTGCCGCTGCTGCCCCGACTGTTGTAAGACTGCTACTGCTGCTTCTCCTTCTGCTCCCATCCTGCCCCTACGATGAAGACTAATTACTGCTGCTTCTGCTACAGTTTCTGCTGCTGCAACCACTTCCAGGACCAGGACCACGAATACTAGTAACAGTGACTAGCAGTGTATGCTTTCCATCGGTCTCCACCTGTCTCTTTCGAACAGTTTGCTCCTGTTTATCAAACGATCTAGCCGCTCTCGCGCGCGTTGCTGCTGTTTTTCAGAATCTCTAGTCAGACCGACTCTCGTCATTTTCGAGTGTTTGGGCCCTTGTGTCTACAATGATCTAGCCCCTTCGAAGCTCATGCTTCGCGAATGCTGTGGCCTCTTTCGAACAGGTTGGCTCCTGCTTGCCAAATCCTCTAGTCTGTTTCTCACAACTTGCTCCTGTTTCTCAAATCCTGCCGTCCCTCTGGAAGAAACCCTGGTCCATTTCGAGCGTTTGGCTCCTGCTTCTCGAAACATCTGGTCTCTTTCTAGCGGCCTATTTCTGGCATGCTCTAATCTCTTTCGACAAGCTCGCGGTTCGCTCCTGTTCCACACATGCGCTAGTGATTTTCGAGCGGTTCAGGGTTGTTTCTGACAAGCTCTAGTCTCTTCCAAACAGTTCGCTCCTGTTTCCCGAATGCTCCAGTCTCTTTCGAGCGGTTTGCTCCTGTTTCACGAATGCTCTAGTGTCTTTCGTGCGGTTTGCTCCTGTTTCTCACATGATCCTGCCCATCTCGAGCAGTTTGTTGCTGCTTCACGAATGCACTAGTGGCTTCTCGAGCGGTCTGTCCGTGCTTCTCACTTTCAAGTGGTTTGCTCCTGTTTCAAACATGCTCTGGTCCATTTCGAGCGGTTTGTTCCTGTTTTTCCAACGCTTCTTCCTGCTTCTCGAACGATCTTGTCCCTTTCACGCGGCTCGCTGTTGTTTCTCACATGTCGAAATCATTTTCGCGAGCGGTTTGCTATGGTTTGCTCCTTTTTTCACATGCTCGAGCGGTTTGGTCCTGTTTCTCACCTGCTGCTATGTCTTTCGAGCGGCTTCTCACATGCTCCAGTCTATTTCGAGTGATTTGTTCCTGTCTTTTACACGCTCTATATGTTGTTCAAGCGATTTGATCTTGTTTCTCGAATGTTCTGGTCGCCGTTGAGTGGGTTGCTGCTGTTTTTATCACTACTAGTACCACTAGTACCAGTACTAGTGATCCTTCTCCTCATCCTCCTCCGACTACTACTGCCACTTCTTCTCTACTACTTTTGCCACTACAACGACCACCACCATTACCACTGCCACTGCCACTACCACGACCGCAACCACTACCAGCACTACGACGACTCCACGACGACTGCCGTGATTCTTCTTTTCATCATGCCTGTCACTACTATGACCGCTGGCGGGGATAGACTAATTCTGGCGCCGGCGGAATAAGGCTGTAGTGAACCTAGACATGATACATAGTTGAACCCTTGTACCAGCCGACGTTACGTGTATTCTAGTGATTGTAGTGGACGTCATGCAGGCCTTTGAGAGCTGCTGCACCGAGCAGTCCGAGCTGTCCTTTGCCGGATCTAGGTCCTCTGGCCAGGCTCGACCCAAATATGATGTGTTCTCTTGTGCAAGTGGGCACAAGACAAACCTTAAAGGTCAGTCACCTGCGTTCCTCTACATAAGATATGGTCTGTGGAAAACAGGGCTAGCGTGATTTCGAGGTTGCGATTCAAACCTTGTCATCGTATGCGGGCTAAACGCCACAAGGAAACAACGCTGGATCCACCCTGAAATAATCTGCCACCTTTTCCTTCAGGCTCTTCTGGCTGCTACCGTCGCTTAGGAAAATCTTGGGTGGCCCGCCCAGACGAAGGACTACGTCGTGGGATGTTTGAAATCAAGAGGGACATTCATCTGCACCAAAACCCGAAACCCCTTACCTCCAAACGCTACTGTAAACCCTAGTTGATCCGACATTGGTCCACGACCAGTCCTCCAGTAGATGCACCACATCCTCCTGCCTAGGCAGCTGCTGTGCCAGAAGCGACCATCGGGCCGCATTCGCCTGGACGGCACTGGCTGGAGACGTTATGTGGTTAGGGCTTGAAGGTTTGGGATTTAGGGTGGAGTGTGGAGGGTTTAGGGTACAGGCTAAGGCTAAGGGAAGCCTGTTCCAGCATGATGTCAAAGCTCCTGCTGCCTGATGAATTTGATGCAGATCACCAATCAGTTAAATGGCCTCCCCACCCTCACAAAGGACTTTGACCGGGAGCCGAAAACTAAGGCATGCGCAGAAACAGGGTTTCCTGACTGGGTGTCTACGATGATACAAGGAAAATGAAGCTGTCAAATTCCGAAGTGTTAGTCAGCAAATGGGGCCTAAATAATCAGCATAGGGTTTGGGTTACAGCATACTACAACTAGACAGGGGCTTTCAGGGCATACTATAGGTATACCTAAACCCTAAACCCCCAATTACCCTGGCCTTACATCACCCATGTGAACCCCATACCTTGGGTACTGCCCCAATACAGTAACAGTCTATACTAGGGCTACTATTAAGGGCCCTATATACCTCTATTATGAATATTATCCAACTGTTACTGAGTGGGGGCAGGATGTGAACCCCCTACCACCCGCTGCAATGGGCATGCCTGAGCTGCCTCTTCGTTCCGCCGGCTGGCCTGATAAAGAGGATACCCTGTAGTTCGGGGTTTAGGGCTTCGGGGCTTTAGGGTTTTATGGTTTGTGGGGTCAGGCTTTCGGATAATTCGAACTATGATTTGATTAAACTGCCATGTCTAACAAATACATGTTCGCATGCTTTGACTCCCTGGCCCGCCTCTCTGGCAACCTTTCGCTGCTGAGCGTCAGCGATAGCAACTGCAGAGAACTTTGTCCTGCACGCGGCATTCCGGGAACAATTCCCAACATGCGGCTGGCATGCACATGGCAATTCCAGATGGTTCGGCTAAGTGTCACATTCGTGCAGGCAAGCCTGCTGCCAAGGTGAGCCATGCTAGATGCGTGGCCCACTGCGCGACGATGTCTCATCTATGCCGGCTGGTCAAGTACGCACGCCCCCGGCACACCATGAAATAGCCGAAGACTGTAGCGCAGAGATATCCTGTCTCCCCCTAGAAGCCCACTCACCTATCTGGTGGGCTGTTGCAGCTGCTGTACTAGCGCAAAACAGGGGCAGTATGGTGACTACACGCAGTTAAAACAGCTTCTGATCTTTTCTGGCAGACGCAGTACAACCGCGAACGCTGCAAGGGTCTGAGGCGCGGTCTCGAGATCCAAGGTGGGGATCGGCGCGAGCTGCCCCTAACATGCAAGGCTGGCTGCATACTTAATGTATGCACTGACGCTGACTCACCGAGACAAGACATCTAGCCCACTTCCCACACAGCACGGAGTCTGCACTAATACGGTACTGTAACCTGGTTGAAGGGAGCCAAGCTAGGCTGCAAATCCACCGCCATGGATACTGAAAGGGCCCCGCAAGGACAAGCAGCCAAACCAGCCTCCATTTTGTTCCAAATGGTCTGGCCTGAGAGCCCGCAACTTCAGAAATCAGGCGCTACGAGTCTTGGCTGAACATGAGTCCTCTGAATATGCTGAATATGTCATGGCCCTGCGATTCCTGCGGCTACTGTGATTGTCGTTCCTTGCTACAGGCAATGGACGAAATGGACGCAGGTTGAAAAACTCCTGCATGATAAGGCGAAGGCTGTCCGCCTCGTGCATAAGCGTCCTCAATGCATCGGGGGTTGCGGCTCAAAGAGGACCCGCCCTGCATGGTAAACCTGGACATTGATGAGATCCAGTTGCGGTTTACGCTTAAGACAATTGCCACGAATGAGGTGGACCCCCAAAACAGCCTTTGCGCAGGGGTCCCCCGATGAGGATCATATGGGGCTTCATGTTATGACCCTAGGATTTAGACAAAAAATCTGTGGGCTTTAGCGTAGTCCTTTCGGTCACAGATTGTGACGTATCCTGCTACCCTGGCCCTGAAAAAAGACATCGACTTGGATGAGTAAATAGTCTCGAAACTCGGCTTTCCAGTCCAACTGAACACAGCAATAGCGCTCGACCTCAAACTGCAGGTTGTGCGAACAAGGTGCCAAGCCTGTATTAGACTTGCATGCAGCTCGGCCCGGTCGGGCCAGATTCATTGTCAAGTGTCAAGTCCTTTCTCCGAATTGCTGCACAAATCAGTGGCTCCACAAAGTCTTCTCCGCATAGAGCGCGCTGCTCTTCAGTCTTCATACGGCCCCTGCAGTGGTGCAAGGTGTTCATGCACGATCGAGTCGGGTGGGGAGTGTCGCAAGCACCCATCAGCAATGACGTGCAAGTCATCATGCAGAATTCTTCCGCCTGCAGTGGATGGTGCTCCGGCACCATCCACTGCAGGCGGAAGAAATTTTGCATGATGACTTGCACGTCATTGCTGATGGGTGCTTGCGACACTCCCCACCCGACTCGATCGTGCATGAACACGGTCTGGCTAGAGTTCGGCACCACTCCATTGGTAACTCGAAAGGCGCCGTTGTTAAGCTCCTCTTCTGCGACCTGGTACTTGTGATGGAGACCCTCGTAGCGATGGACGTCGACGTCTTCCCACGTGTTCCAGTATCGCCTGGCACTATGGGAAAAGGGACCGGGCAATTCAGGACTGAGAGCGTCTCAAGACGGTTGAAGTGAAGTGTGATTGGAGAAACAACTCGTGTCTACATAAAACATAAGTATATGTACATACATATATGTCGTTCTGTGTGTACGTATGTAGGCATGTACGTATGTATGTACAAACAAGCACACACACATACATACATACATACATACATACATACATACATACATACACATACTTACATACACATACATACATACACATACTTACATACACATACTTACATACATATACACATCCATCCATCCATCCATCCATCCATCCATCCATCCATCCATGCATCCATGCATCCATGCATCCACGCATGCATGCATGCATGCATGCATGCATGCATGCATGCATGCATGCATGCATGCATGCATGCATACACACAGACATACATACAGACAGACACTTATGCATGCATGCATGCATGCATGCATACATACACGTCGTGTTTGAGTGCATGTCGCAAAGGCCTGCCAGAGTAGCGTTGCCTCCACTGCCAGCGGCCACCACGGTCCCACTCGGCCCCACAGCGGCGGCCACCGTTCGGCATCGTCCCGAAGCGATGAGTGCTGCGACGACCACCTACCTTTCCGCAAGACTGTGCCGAGGTGCCTGCGGGGCAGCATTCATCAATACATTAGCTCGAAGCCTCACCTCGATCCAGATGTGAAGTCCCCACTGCCTGCAACAGCTAGTACCGCAAATGGAAGCAAACCGTGAACATGTTCTGAACCCGGCACCCGCAGCAGCAACATCATGCGCAGTGTTGATACACATGTTGTCTTGTGATGCGATAGCTTCATGATGTAGGCGCATTGTAGGCTATTGCTGTCATAAGCTGTCATAACGACTGCTGCAGCTACCCTTACGATTGGGGCCCTCTTTGTTGAGGATTTTCTTCCTCTTTGTAGCCTCCCTATCACTACTTTGTCAGTCACTATTCTGCTTTGCTGTTCTTCGTCCTGCTCTTCTGCTGATGCTCCTGTAATACGCTCGTTATGACCATTCGTAGGATGCTTACCGTCACCGTGGTCCTCCACCGGAGAGGGCTGAAATGCACCTCGCCACAGCTTCCTGCGGTAATAGCACCTCAGGCTGGCAAACAGGATCCTTTTGATTTGTAGACCTTACATATGACTGGGGACACTACATGTCGGTTCAAAGGCAGTTCCGCACAAAAGCTCGCGGGCTTGTGCACAGATGACGGTTTGGACAGGCTGGCTCTAGTGCTGCTATTTTGCAAACCGTTATCTCAGATCGTTAGTCTCATGACTATCAAGACGACATACCATGACGACAACTGCAATGACACTATAGTGGGAAATAGTAGCGGTCTCCTGTAGTGGTTCCCGCAAAAAAACACTCGCAAGCAGCTGAGAAATACTCCTGAAATTCTGAGAGGCTTGTTCGAAGAAGAACTCCTACTTAATCAAAAGGCTGCACTCCGTAACTCCCCGTAATTGCTCTTCATTAAAGCCTTTCAGCAGACAGCGCTCCGCCTGAGGCTCTAGGTTATGTGAGAAAGACGTCGAGCTTGCACAGACAGTCCGTTGCGAAATCGCTTTTCTGAGTTGTTTAGGGTTTCGGTTTAGGCTCAAAGCTATGACTCCAAGAAGGGATTTCCGCAGCTGTACACAGAGCGCGCTGCTCTTAAATCTTGCCGTATCTCTCTACTCTTTCCAAATCCATCACCGTATAAACCGTAGAACAATCTTAAAGTAGTCCTTGAAAGACCGCCGCATGCTCGGAGTATAGAGCTTTGTGGTATAGTTCCAGCAGATTCTAACATAGTTACATACTCGAACCTGGAGGTGCTATTCTTCATTACAGAGCCCCTGCGATCTTGAACCCTAAGCTTCCCTAAACCCTAAACCGCCTAAACCCTTTACCCAAGGCTCCTTTATGCAGTGAGATTTGAAACAGACGAGGGCCCGGCCGACGTGGCTAGGCGAGGCGGGACTCGTGGGCTCCTGCTCAAAGAAGCCCTAAAATCCCAGTTACCTATATAGTATGTTATAGTCTGTTATGGTATATTATAGTATGTTCTAGTATATGATGTAGTAAAGTATGCTATAATATATAATGCATTATAGTATGTTACAGTTTATTATACTGGGATACTGGGTTATGGGTACCAGAAGCTTTTTTAACCAGGGCTTATAAGCCACGGTAACCCTCCGACAATGTAGGAAACCGGGCTCGTACAGAAGTGGTGAGTTCGACAGAGCCACGCAAAAGCGCTCTCATGCTGGCAAAGCAAAAGTTCTCCAATACGATGAACATAAAAACCCAATCTGCTAGAGCATGCGCAAGTAATATAGGGGCCGTAAGAATTGCCTCTACTATTTTGGGGGTTCCTAATTTTTAATTATAGTATAATCTACCCCAAAACCCTACTCTAATTATTAAGGCCTCTATATTAAATGCAGGAGCCGGAGATGTCTGATGATCGGCTGCCATCTCCTCGGCATTCGCGGGTGATCTTGACAGTTGCCTGCAACTTGAATGGCTCGCAGCTATCATGTCGTTAAATACAAGCTTTCCTCACCACAACAAACACCTCAAAACCCCGCAACCTCAAGCCTCAAGTTCACGCACTTCGTGGCTCGAGCCTCTGAAACGGTGGATCGCCCTCCTCTGCCAGATCCCTGCCAACTGCCAGTCGTCACAGGGCCGCAGGTTTAGGATTAAGGCTTTAGGTTTAGGATTAAGGCTTTAGGGTCTAGAGGTTTGGGGAAGTTTAGGGTGTAGGGTCATCGGCACGGGCCTCCCCAGCTCCTCCAACCTCAGAGGGTCCGAGGGGGAAGGCGAATATTTCGGATGTCTGGGCATGGACATATATGCATATGTGCAGACACATATTATATACAAAAACATGTATAAGAACGGCTTCACATGCGAAACCGGGAAGACAAGTATACATGCATTTCTAAAAATATATGTGTCAGCATCAGCATGCACCTCACTTTCCCGATGCCTGACTTCCGGACAACTGACTGAAGCGGAAGCTTCTTGTCTCTTCTAAGGCAACGGATTCAGCTTTCAGTGGTGGCAGTGGTCTAAGACGATAGCATGCATGGTTGCCATCGATGTGACCCGAGACATGAGAACAAACACCAGCAGGCCCCAGAACTCTAACGCCATCCCTCCCCTCTGTAGTACCTATCACATCCTACATAAGCTCCTCCCCCCCAGGCCCGGGAAGCGGTCGTCCGAGCACTTTAAGGTCTCTGCTGCCAGAGCTCCTGGAACTCGGTGAGACCAAATGCTTCGTCCTGCAAGGCTTAGGGTGAAGGCTTTGCGCTGTTTTAGCGTCCAGGGGTCTAGAGTTTAGGCGTCAAATACGCAAAGATTCCAATACCTCTTCATTCGAGGGACTATCCCTTAACTTGCAGGGTTTTATGGGACTTCGCATGGTTATAAGGAACATACCTTCACTCAGAATAAGGATACCCCTACAATTTGGGGTTTGTTTCTCAATTATGGTGGTTTAATATTTAGAGTCTCTGACGGCTGATTAAGGCTGCAACGGCTACAAATGTAGGGGCTTATAGTTGCAGAGGTCTGCGATTTGTGTTTCAGGAGAATGATGTCGTCTTGTCCTCCCTTGTTCCATAGGACTTGGAAGTTTTTCGGAGACCCCAGAACGTGCACTGTCAAGAAGATAGAAGCAGACAGAAGGAACTGCTGGTGAGACAAAAGATCCGAGTCTTGGCTCAGGTATCTATCTATCTACCTACCTAACTACCTATCTAGCTGACACCCAGACAGACCGATCGATAGATAGACAGATAGATACAACGATCCCGAACCTATCCTTGCCCCGACCAGATCCTACCAAAAGTCCCTGCTGAACCCTGAGGCCCTGGCCTGGCAGAAGGTGGCCTCGACATTCAGGGACCTGAAAGGAAGCTCCGAAGCTTCGCACTCCAGCATACAGCTATCTCCCATTACCAGCTTTTTCATTATACTCTAATAGTAGTCGTAGTCGTCTTCGTCGATCGTCATCGTCGTACAAGTCGCCCTAGCAGTAGCAGTAATACTACCAAAGCAGTAGCAGTGGCGGTAGGAGGCGGAGTGGGAGTGGGAGTCGGAGTAGGAGTAGGAGTGGGAGTAGGAGTAGGAGTAGTTGTAGTAGCAGCAGCAGCAGCAGGAGTAGTAGTAGTAGTAGTAGCAGCAGCAGCAGCAGTAGTAGTAGTAGTAGTAGCAGTAGTGGTAGTGGTACTGGTAGTGGTAGCAGCAGCAGCAGGAGGAGGAGGAGGACTAGTAGTAGTATTGCTGCTGCTACTACTATTACTAGTACTACTACTAGTACTACTAGTACTACGACTACTACTACGACGACTACTACTACTACTACTACTACCACTACTGCTACTACTACTATTACTACTATTGCTACTACTACTACTACTACTTCTTCTTCTTCTTCTCTTCTTCTTCCTCTTCTTCTCCTCTAATGGTGGATTTTGGGCTTCAGCACTTTGGGATGTTTAGTGATGTTGAGTTCACACTTTCGGGCGGATGTGGCTTGAGACTTTTGGTGGTTGGGGGCTTTTGCTCTTTCAAAGGGTTATAGGGCAGCGGGTTTGGCATGTCAGGTTTAAAGCGCTGGAAAGCCTGAATTACTGAGGCTGAGCTCCGGCGTGCTACGAGACAAGACCGCCTGCGGGACGGGCCGCTAGCATACCTTTAGTTTGCAGATCAAAATGACAGCCTACCCCAAATCTGAACCGTATTCATCCAACAAAATACCTTGCGCCCTACACCTTATCCTCGACGCACCCCAAGCCTGAAGCAGTTTCGTGCCCGAGCCCCGTTGACTCTGTGGCTAACGATATCCTTGCTGCGCAAGGCTGACATTTGAGGCACTCTTAGGCCAGATGTTGGCAGCTTTGTTAATCAACGCTTGAAAGTCTAGGCATGCCTGGGGATCTTTTGAACCCATTAACAGGGAGGCCATCACAGCAGGTTCGAGCGTGGCTCGAACCGCTACATGATTCGGCTCACATCATTGTTTAGGATGTCGGGCATGTCCTACTGAAAACCCGAAATCCTCTAAGGCCTACACCCCTGTCGACTTGGGGCAGAGACGGTTCCCACTTCAAGCTTTGAACTCACAACAGTTTCTACTGCCACATCCTGAAAGCTGCAAGTTGTAGCATTCTTGAATTCCTTGTGTACACACACCTACGCGGAATAATCCATTCTCGCCCCGACGCCTCCAATTCTTGAACACTGCCGGTGTATGCGCAAGGCTTGTTTGCCTGCGAAGCTTAGCAGCACTCAAGTCGGCAGCTGTGGGTGGGCAGGGAAGACCCCAACGCCCTTTCAGGCAACCTTGGATAAGCATTTTGGAGGGGAACACTGCTTCTACTAGATACCTATGCTAGACCAGAAACTTCCTAAGCTATCCGATAAGAAATCTGGGATCCATGCTGAAGTGACGGAATACTGGCCCCAAAACGAGCCCGAATTGTCCCGTAGTCGCAGCCCCACTACAGATTGCCGTTTGCGGCTGATCAGACCTAGGGGCTTTGAGTGAGCATTGATTTGACAAGCAAGCCTAAAAAAATAGTTGTCGAGGGTTTCGGCCTCTCTTGCTGGAGCCTGAAACATAAACTCCTGAAGCCTGGAGCCCTGTACATCCTTACCGAACTCCTTCGGCGAATGGAGCACCTAAGTAGACCCATACGGTACAGGATTTGCCCTGTCAGTAAAGGAGCATTCAAACCAGTAACATGACTCCGCCCAAGGCGTAGGGCAACAATGTGCTCCAGTATACTCACGTAAGCCCCCCACATGACCCTTGACCCGAAACTCTTAAGCACTTCTATGAGCCCTTATCCCTGCGCCAGCACTCTCATTTAAAGCTGTGCGGTCTTCCTCTGTATACATGGAACCTTGGTAACTCCAACAAGAAGCTTAATCCAACAAAACGAAGGACGGTATTTGCGACCGAAATAGTCACACAGTAATGAACATCCTTGTAGTACTCGTCACATGAGTCTCATAATGCTAATACTAGTTGCAATGTGTAGCGACGATTTGCAATGACCACCAAAACAAGAGGAACAGTAGCCAACAGCAGCCACTTAATCTGGAAATACTTGCAGCGGCAGGAGCAGCAGCAGGGACGAGAAACGGAGAAGCAGTGTCATGAATAATTTTCAGAACGTCGATTACCCGGGCCTCACCCTGTGAATTCCAAATGTTGGCTCCGTCGGATGCGCGCTCCCAGGGCCGTACGAGAGCCTGGCAAGCGTCTTTGCGGTTAATAACTTTGGCCACACAACACCAGGCAGGGCTCATTCTCTGGCAAGACTGACATGAACCATCCTTCTGTCGATATGAGGTTGGGAATAGATTTGCGCATGGCAAGCATTTGGCTTTCGTTACATAGCTCTGCGTGTTTCGTTTCAGAAGCCTCGAACCCGACCCTGCAAGCCCAAGTCCTATCCCTGAATGCTGTACTCTGCCGGCCTTGAATCCCAAAAACACAAGCCCGTGAAGACCTCAAGCAGCTGTAATGCCCAAAGCCCTGCTGCGCAGGTGCAAGTCGACATGCCCAGCCGCAATGTTGTAGCCCCTTGGTCTTGCTGGCTGAGGGCTAGAGCTAGAGCTAGAAGGCCGCATTGGCAAACCCAAACCCCTGCGCTTTTCAGGATCGCATCCGGGACAGGCGCATAAGGCTTTTGTTTAGGGAAGCATTGCATCGAAACTGCGGTTGGGTTTCCATCTGTGGCTATCTCCGAGTACTCTAAACGCTAAATAAAGCTCTACACCGAACTCCAATCCATTTCAGCTGTTCGCGAGGTTTCCTGCTGCGAGCATGCCTTGCACACCATCGGAGTTGTTGGCCTGCCGGGATCTCAGCCGTTTAGGTTTACGGATTCCAATCAGAAATGCGATAATAGTACCATTGGGTGTGGTGTCTAGGCCCTAGGCTCCAGGGTTTCAGGATCAGGATTTACTAGGGCTTGCGGTGTCGGGTAATCGTCTCTGGGGGCTGTAGAGGTAAGGCTTGGTGCTCGGACCTTGTGGCAGTAGACTGGTATAACCTGAGACGTTGAGGTGTAGTGCAGTGCTAAGGGAGGGTGTGTTGTTTCGGTCAGTCGCACAGCATACAGCCGGATATCGAATCATGTAGCCCAGTCCAAGGGTGCACTGGAGCACGTTCGGGTGGAGGGCTCTAGATACACAAAAAGATCCGGAGATTCAACCAGTTCCTCCTGGCATACTTGAGCACCCCTCCAGCATTGAGGCATGGGGCTTTAGACCCACACGAACAGAATTCCCGAAATTAAGGATGACAGTGAGCTGCTCTTCTGTAACTTCCAATCCAAACCAAGGCCTTGAAATGAATTGATGTGATGTCGACATCAGTTTCGCTCTTTACGTTGTCCAACACTACATGAGAAGATGTCGCTGTACGAAGCTATACCACAATCCTTTCCTGACTCCGAGGTTAGAGAGATGCAACGATGCACGTCCGCTTCGGTGCGCGGATGTGCGCGGAGCTGTCGTCAAAGAGAAAAGGGTGTTGCACCGAATCCTCCCGAGGTGTCAGGCCCCACGTGCCACCATAACACTGGGCACCATGTCTTCGTTTCTTCCCTGATGTGGCGTATTCAGCACTTCAGTGACTTGCATCCAGCATACGTTCAAGACTCAAAGCCAGCGCCTGAGACCTCAAATTGACTCTCATTGTGCCTTCGGGGGTTCTTGTTGTCGCTACTGAACATTACTCTTGCACCCTAATCAGCTGGTAAGCATGGCGCAGCTTTCTTGGCACAGGCACAATCAAACTAGCAAGGCACTTTGCTTCACAGGGCTCTTCGTGTCCTATCGACTGCAGAGCTTCGCCTCGTAGCATGGACACGATACAGCAAGCATCAAGCCAAGGTCATGCATTCATGAAACTGTGTAGCATCGTCATTGCAACCGAAATCGTCCGCGAGTGGGTTGTTCATGAAACAGACACCAATCATGCGGAGCAACCAGCAAGGACGATGGGAATGGACTGCGTAGTCATTGCAACCCACGGAAGGCAGGAAACGCCACAGTCTGGGCCGTAACATGCAAGATCTTTGCAAGAAAAAAGCAAGGTCTTGAAGTGAGAGCCAGACTGAGACCTGAACACGTTAGACCCACATCACGGAACACCCAGTTGAAGCATTCAATCGCGGAGATCCTACCCACCGTAGGAACGAAAGCTCCAAGTTTGGACTTCGAAGGCTCCGTGGTGCTCATGGCTTGTCAAGTGGAGTCCCGTTCGCGGCAGGACCGACAGAACTGGCACGGGGCTGCGGATGCAACACTCGAGGTGCCTTGCGTGAGCTTCGATTGACCTTGACCATTTGTGCGATGCTCGGGTGGTGAAACCGACAACAAGTCAGATCAACCTTCATTGGTGCCCCGAAATTGAACAAACTCCGTGCTTCTCGATCACAGGTTGCAGTCACAGCTGTCTCTGGCCCTGCATCGGAGCAACCTGGCTGCGCATGCATTCTTGGAGACGGTAGGTTGAGTGTGTGCACATAGATACATACATACATACATACATACATATGTATATATATATATACATGGATCCACCCGAGCTTGCTTTTGGTAAGCGGTGGATCATGGGAGGTGGGCAACCTCTCGTGCCAAAACATCGGCAGGGATCGAGTTTTCCCCAAACTGTGCAAAGCCTGAACTCCGAAAAACAGCGGCGAAAGTATTCAAAAATCCCAAAATCTGAACAACTCTGGCCCCACACTCCCGTAGATGCCAGATGTTTGGAATTTTGTTGGAAATTCCTGCCAATGCATCCGAATTTCAGGCTTAACAAAATGGGAATGTTTTACAAGATATGATGAAGTTATGAATTTCGAGCCTGGCGGGATACCATCGATCTGGAACTAGATGACCAACAAATGGCAGTAATATCAGCACTAGTAATTGTGGCAGTGCCAGCAGCGGTATTATTGCTTTTGGTAGTTGTTGTTTTGGTTGCATAGATGTGTTCTTTAGCATCTCGCTCAGTGGTTAAGAGAGATACATGAGCTCTCAGATGTTATACTCACAAAGTAACGCTATTGCATTTTCAATATCAACTGAAGGAGCTTTCTTATTCTTGCTCATGGTTGGAAAAGGCTAGGCTTTCTTCTGTCTTCTGAATACTTAGAGACAGAAAAGCTTCGTTTTTTGTTATGTAAACATAAAAACTTCCTTGTTACATATCGAACGCTCCACAATGCTGTAAATTTTACGTGTCTTACATACATAAATACATAAATAACCAAGTTCTTCAGATACTAATGTTCCCTTCATCGAGATAACCTGTGTTCATTATGTACTGGAATTATTTTGCAGCCTTCTAGTCCTAAGAGATGTAGATGATTTCCTGTTTTGTTATGAGGCTATGGGGAGAAGACAGGAGTCATTTCATGTGTTGTTGAACAATGTAGCATCTCTGTTCAATTTTAGCTGGCAGTACGGGGGACGCAAAGGAGCCTGGTTATTTGGCTGCATGAGCCAAACGGTTTTTCGCTTCTTACTAGGAGAGGAACAACGAATGCGTTCCAGATGTATCTTTGTCCCAATTCAGTTCCGTCTTATGAAGAGAAGAAAGGGTGATCTTTACTTGGTCTTTGCTTTTTTCTTGCTGGTAGCATACTACAGTTTTACTTGATATTCCGATCGTAACAGAAGTTGTCTGGTTTCACATGACATGAAGAAACGAGCAGCTGTTCCATTCGTGTTATGAGGCGAAAGAGGCTCGACATACTTTACTTATGATCGAACTATTCGGAATATAGTGGAGGGAGACCACTTCTGCTCCGAAACATGAAGATTGAATTTGTGACAGTGGCAGATTACAAGAGCTCGCTGAGTTCTAGCCACTGGTAAGGGACTAAGTTCTTTGTGATGATAGAGGACTTTTGGTGACAGAGGTGAACACCAACTAAGCAGAAACAACTGAGTTTCTTGTGTCTTTCGCAGTTAGAAGGGTTCACGTGGTTCTTCCCATTAGTGCGGACGCGAAACCAGATTCGGTTGGGGTTCTGGGTGGTTTACATATACCACACAAGCACAAGGAGTAGAGGTCTGTATATGTAAAGTGCAGAGGCCACCGTAAACACCGATGGTTTCGGGACCTCGGAGAAAGCTTTTGGAGACGTAATACTGTAGACGAACAGTTGGCAAGAAGGCTGGGGTGGATCGCCGGGGTGGTGTAACCATACATATATATATATATATGTATATGTGTTTATAAGGTCGGATTTGGAAGGGGCTGTAGGTACACAGATAGACAGACAGATAGATAGATAGATAGATAGATAGATAGACAGGTATACATAAAGATCGGATAGATGCATACGTACATGCGCACAGACAAAATTTATCGACTCAGATGTCATGCACAACCATAGCGCTGGAGCAGCTGAATCTACTCGAGGATGGAGGTAGGGCTTCAGTGCATGTAGCTGCGCACAGAACCTGTTTTTCATAATGGTTTCTAATTAAATTTTCTTATATAGTAAGAATAAGGCATTGAAAGATTTGTAATATATTGAAGATGCGAATTTGGTAAATGGAAAATACACCTGCTCTCATTACCTAGATTAGAAATAATGATAGTAAACCTGTATGTTTACAAACACATATGGGGAGCACGCTCGAGGACGTCACGAGCTCTGAAATTGCCTTCAATGCTAGCCCCAAGAACGCCAGAATTCAGTACCCTGTAAGCGTAAGAATTGCAAACTGTCTGCCTCGACTGCCGGGCCGCCGAGGGAAGCGCCGAAAGCCGGGACGCCAAGCCTACAACGCCTGGTTGACCGTTCAGGTTTGGGATGTTACATGTGGGAAGTTAGGTAGTGCTGGGAGTTCAGTAGCTATCTCAGCGTCGTCGTCGGCCTGGTCCGCGTCGTGTCATCAGCAGCATCAGCCAGCATCACAAGCACCTTCAATCGCTATCAGATGTCATCAGAATCAGAGCGGCCAGCGTCACCCTCATGATCATCATCACCGCCATAGTCATCAGTACCATCCTTTGATTCATCTCATCGTCATCTTCATAAGTTTCATCACCATCACTGGACCATCACCATCAAGGGGTTCATCGCCAGAGTCCTTATCATCAGTTCATCATCAGATCCCTTCATCGTCGTCATCATGATGGTCATGGCGCACTTGGTAGTTCCTTGTATTTATAACCGTGTTCGACACGAAAACTCGCGAGTGCCCAACAGCTTCTTCAGGTTCCTAAATCATGGAAGGTTTGTTGATGCAGAGTTTACTCCAACGCGGGGCACATTATCGAGAGGCTTTATGGGGACGTTGTTTCTTATGATTTGAACTCGATGGGGTCGTGGGTGAAACTGTACCAGAATTATGAAACGGAGGCTAAAGGAATAGTATCACAAAGTACTCACGCTGATAAATTTCACCAGCGAGTTGTAGCAACTTAGGAACCCCGTTAACTTGCAGTATTTACCTCCCGGATGAGCGAGCCATGAAGCGCGCCGTCGAAAATCCCACAGTGGCGAAGATCGCAGACAAAGTGGTGAAGACCACATTTCCGCCGGAACATGAGGAACGGGGATTGTTTCAGGAGTATTTCTTTCCCTTTTCGGATGACAAAGAGGTGAAATACTGGTTCGGTGACCGCTGCCGGCAGTTCTTGTACCTCCGCTCAACAGAATGGTTTCTGACCAGCGCTAAAACTCCGAGGGAGCCCATTGCGACCTCAAAGCACCTCAAAGAGTGGCAGCTGGGGTCTGAGACTTTGACCGCTCCCTTGCACGTGCTGCGGACCAGACCTCAAGAGGTGAAAACAGAGTCGCGTCCGGTGCAGGGGCCTTGGTGTACATCTTCACCTTCCCTCAACAGCTGAAACACCTCTCAGGCTGCTACGAGTACCACAGTCAGCACAAAGACAGCCCTTGCTTCAGGCGCTGGAAGCTGCCTCAGCTCTTCCTGTTGAAGTCCAGCGCTGGACTATGGGTTATAAGAGACGCGTCCTGCCAGGACCTGTGCACCAGCA
>CAJNDV010014335.1:127926-145082 GCA_905221635.1 Symbiodinium sp. CCMP2456
GCTGCAGCAGCAGCAGTCGCAGAGTCGGCGTCGTAGTAGTCGCAGTAGTAGAAGTAACGAGTCATGGTAGTTGTCGTGGAAGTGGCAGTGGTAGCACCAGTGTGCTAGTGGTAGCGGTAGTGGTAGTGCTAATGGTAGTGGTAGTGGCAGCGGCAGTGGCAGTGGCAGTGGCAGTGGCAGCGGTAGTGGCAGCGGTAGCGCTAGCGCTGGTAGTAGTATAGTCGTAGTCGTCGTAGTAGTAGCAGTGGTAGCAGTAGTAGCAGCAGTGGCAGTAGCAGCAGAAGCAGGGCAGCAGCAGCAGCTTGAAGTGTCCACAGTAGAACCCGAAACCGAAACCTGAAAGGCCTACGTAAACCGCCGAGACAGGCCGCGTGGCAGAACTTCCTTGGCAGCAGATCTGGCACTCGCGCCTTGGACGCACTGCCTCATCAGGGCGAAGGTCAGTTCGGGATCCGAAACTTTGTGTGCAGGATAGGTGCCAGGACTCTATGGGGAAGGGGGGCCTCCGCTCTACGAAACCGCGAGTAGGCAAAACTTCCTCCTTCCGCAGTACTAGCCGGAGAGGCAAGAAGACCAAGGGTTCTGTCAAAGGGAGTATTCCCCGTCTGAGAGTGTACCCGCATGAAAGGGGTTTAGGGTTTAGGGTTTAGGCAACGTTCACTGTGCTGGTATGCCCAGAACGTCTTATAACCAAGCACAGCGTACTTGCTTGGTCCGCAGATCCTCCCGGTCCCTCTTGAACTTGAACTCCTAGTGCCAACAAGCCTAAGAGACAAGCCTCAATCGTTAGCATGAGGCTTTGGGGTATGTTGGAATATACGCACCATAAGGAACCCTAGAGAAACAGAATAGCAGTACTAGCTATTCAAGTCTTTATGTCAGAGACCGCAGGCAACCGACAACGCCGGACCTGAACGCTTCCTTCAATGCAGACACGAAAACTCAATCCTAAATGCTCAGTCCGAACCCATCCCTGTGCACCCGGCCAGCTACACCGCGGTCGATCCCGTAACGAAGGGTCCTGCAAGGGAAACGGAGAGGTACTAATTAACAAGAATGACCACAAGATTGATCGCGAAGACTATTGCTCCTAAGACAACCGGAGCAGCAGCAGCAGCAGCAGCAGCAGCAGCACCACCACCACCACCACCACCACCACCACCACCGGCCGCAGCGATAGCACCAGCAGCACCAACCGCAGCATCAGTAAGCCGCCGTGAAAAGGACTGTTGAAAAAAACGCTGACAAGTGGTTTCGCGTCTTGGCTCAGCGCTGGGGACCCTGTCAGGGCTGCTCCTACCAGGCTTTTGACTTTCGCAACCCATCGACAACAACAAGGCTTGTTGAACCTTGCTGAAAGCTGAAGGACCTAATTCGCCATTCTTCCAGGTGAACACGATCAAGCGCAAGACCGTGAATCCTTAAAGCCCAAGTCCTGAAGATGAACTCATTGCAGTCCGACATCGCGGGCACCTGCAGGGAAGTGAAGGATTCGCGAAACCCTGAATCCAAAAGCTAACATCCGCTCCAGCTCCAAATTTTTTCCCCCAAGAGTAACATACACTGGGCCTTGAACCAGCCGCTCCGGCAGAAGGAGTGCGGAAAGAAACGCTTCCTCTTTCGCGAGCTCTCTATGGCACCGCGGCTGCGGCGTTTGAGCTCCTTCTTTTGAGTGGTTGCTGCTCCCCAACGGAAATGCAGAAATAGATACGTATCTTCGGGCCCGAATCGGCGCAGCTTGCAGGTGTGGAGTATAATAAAAGAAGGGTATTAAACGTGCGCTTCTTCATCTGTTCTTATAGGCAGGTAGTTGTCATGTCCTGCGGAACTGATACGCGGTAACATGCATCAGCAATGCACACATGCAGCAAGGCTTGCCTGGAATCATTCGTTCGTTCACTCCTTCATACATTCATACATACGTACCTACATACCTACATACATACGTACATACATACGTACATACGTACGTACGTGCATACCTACGTACATACGTACGGACATACGTACGTACGTGCATACCTACGTACATACATACATGCATACATACAGACATACATGCATACGTACATACCTTGATCATGCCTACACGCATGTGCACCCATGCAGAATCTGATCACTCCCGCGAGGAAAGGTCTTCGGAGTAGCAGCCAGGAGCAATCATCATCACGAGTATGGCAAAGCGGCTAGGAACACGACAACAGCAGCGGCAGCAGCAGCAACAACAACAACAACAACAGCAACAAGAACAACAACAGAAGCAACTAAAAGCAATAGTGAGCTTCAAAGGCCTTTGGTTCTCGCTCTCATCCCTAGATTCATAAGTCAAAGGGCTCCTTCAAGAAGGTCATCTCCTCTTCCCACACCTGCAGGACGACAGGCAAAGTACTACTGGTCGCTGGAATGATTTGTCGCAGGGGCAGAACCATGACAATGACGATCATGGCCCCGATAGCGATGGCCATGTTGAAGCCGCAGATGCGGACGATGATGGCGATCATGATGAAGCCGAAGATGAAGGTGAAGATGACGATGATGACGATGATGATGATGATGACCAGGAGGAGGAGGACGAGGAGGAGGAGGAGGAGTCGCAAGGCAACATTCCCCTGGTGAGCCAGCATTGACGATGAGATGGTAAAACATGTACAGTAAGATGAGATGGTAAAACGTGTACAGTAAGAATTGGCCAGAGAAATGCAAGCTCCTATGAACCCATCCCGGCCGTCGCAAGGTAGAGGCTCTCTCGCTGGGTCGAGATTTCCGGTTCGGTGGAACCGACGCGTGTCCGGTTTGGCCGAAAGAACTCCACCTGCCGGCTGCTGGTAAAGCAGCATGAGTAGAAGCGATACATCAAGCAGAACTACTGCTTTCAACAATGAGAAACCCTGGTATTCAAAGCCAGCGAAAGCAGAGAAGCCATGGAAACACACCGTCTTGCTTGCACGCTTGTCTTTTCATGGCTTCTCTTCGCCTGCCAGCAGTGAACCCTGATACTTCTTGAAATTGCAGCATGTGCGTGTGAGTGTACATCTATATGTGTATGTGTATATGTTCATATGTATATGGCACACACACACACCTATATATAAACAAACATGTGCATGTATTCTGTATGGACCCAGGCGACAGACGTTTTGGACAGCCGCGCTATCGTGGTTCAAGCTACGACAAGGTTGCCTTGTGGTATCGCGCCACATCACCGAGCCGGGCAGGGACGGAAAGCAACCCCTAAACCCTAAACCCTAAACTCTAAACCCTGAACCCCTAAACCCCTAAACCCTAAACCCTTCAGCGCCTTGGCAGGGACGAGGCCCCAGAGGTACATGTGAGCAAGAAGTACGCCCCTCGTGACTCCTGGCAGAGAGGCGGAGAGGGGGACGACTCGGTGTCTCTACCTCAGGCTTAGCCCTGGGGGCCCTTCATCGACATTCCTGTTAGCTCGGACTCTGAACCCTACTGAACCCTGAAGCCTAGACCTTAGGCTCCGGAAGAAGCTCAGAGTAGTGCTATCTCGCTAAACCCTCAACCCTAAACCCTAAAGCCCTAAGGCCCTAAACCCTAAAAGGTCGAAGCCCCTCCTTCCGAGACGTTGCCCAGGGCCGGATCGTTGAAGGCATCCCCGGCAACGGCAGCACCGATGGGATTCACCAGCCTTTTTGGGCTCTTGGGCCTTTTTGGGGCTGGGTTCAAGCACTGAAGGCCTGAACTTCAGACCCTTGGTTTAGGGCTTAGGGTTTAGGGTTTAGGGTTTGCTACCTTCTTCGGAATGCTGCAATGCAGCCATAGCCTTCAGCAAAAAACATGCCTGACCGCACTACAGGGTGCCCTGTCTTTGTCAGGCTTCTCACTGCTAATTTAACTCACACCTCACCTGCTGCCCGAAAGCACGAACGTCAAAACCGAAGTCCACCCCTTAACCGAAGCCGCTAGACCCTACATCCTAAACCCCTGAACCCCAAACCCCTGAACCCCTACAGTAGCAGCCAGAAGGTTGGAACATCATGATCCTCATGCCCTTAATGTAAACTATAGGGAATCCAAGCACTAATCATCCTGAATCCATGTTCCAACTTTCTGGGGGGTAGCCCAGGAGCAGAGACCGCATCCTTCCCAGACCTTGGGTTTGGGGAGCCATCTTGATTTCAGGTTGATGTGTCTTGCTTTTGGACCTAGGGTTTAGGGTTTAGGGTTAAGAGTTTAGGGTTTTAGGGTCTATTTTGGGGTTTGGGGGGCCAATCAAAGCTGCGACGGCAGCTCAGATTGAGCAAAGCCTCAGCGAAGAGAGCACCTGAAAGCCCGGAACTTCCCCCAAGCCCCTAAATCCCGAAACCCCTGAAGCAGCCCCTGCCCTGAACGCTACTGTAAAGCACAAAGCCATTTAAGCCCCCAACCTAAACCCTAGACCCCAACACTCCCCATGAGAAAACAGCTTACTCAAGACCCTGCTCCTGACCTCATGCCTCTTCTGGGTCACCGTTCTAGGGTTCAGGTCTTCGGGTTTATCGATTCTGAGGAAACCGAACCCGCAGCCAAATCCGGGTTCGCGGCGGCTCTTCATGTAACTCGCCATCCTTCACACAAGACTGCGCTTCATAAGCCTGCCTAAGTTTCATCACATCTGCATGGGTTCGGGGTTTAGGGTTTAGGGTTTAGGGTTTAGGCAGCCCCTGGTAAAGATCATGACTATGCAGCATTTGAGCAAGGCATACAAGCAATCTGGCAATGTAGTAGAATAACACTATGGCAGTGCAACAGACCTATATATATATACATATTTTTTATGCTGACGTGAACCCCCGAGAATCTGCACATATGTGCTGAATACACTCATATGTACAAGCACTTTGCAACCGCACCGTCTGCCCGCGCGGTACTATCTCCTGACTACTATGCGACTAGCACACTTCTTCACCTATTTTCGACACTGACTAACATGCTACCGTAAACCCCAAGCTTTCGACGCCATTCTCAAAGGCCTGCGAAACCTGCGAATCCTCAGCAAATGCTGCAGCTGTCAAGTGTTTTGGGCTTGTTCGGGGACATTTATGTTGTGGCCGGCTGCAGATGCTCGAGTTTCTTTATCAGCGAAGATGTGTCGGGGGATTCGATGCAGCTAGGCAGCCTATTCTGAGACCCACCAATGTTGTCCAGTGCAGCTTGCCGAACTGTATCAGCATAGCTACCATCAACATAATCATGAAATCACCACCCATCTGTGATCCCCACCCTGGGATGCTGGATAGCACGAGTAGGCTCATGCACGAAGAGAACAAAAGCTTCCCATACCGAGCCTCTGAGCCCCAGAGCCTAAACTTGGAGAATCCTTACGACGACCACACCAGCGTTCGTATTGTAGGGGCCTAGATAATTGCCAATACTATTTTGGGGGTTCCTTCTTATATTTATAGTATAATATACCCCCAAACCCTATTCTAAGGCCCCTACAGTACAGGAGAGACACCTTTGCCCTTACCGCTCTGAATGTCCCCAAGTCTGCAGTCTTTGATCTATGCGCTTCCCGTTCAGCGCTTGTCAGCAAAGGGAAATTCATGTCGAATATATCGAAACTTGCAAGTCGAGTTCATTCCCAAAGATTGCTTCTTGCAGCAGCCTTCAAAAAAGCTGCACAGACGCGCATGAAGGCGCTACTTCGCACCGGAAGCCCGATCTTTGCGGTTGCCTGGCTTGGTAAATCTGAGGTTGAAGGCACCCAGTGACATGGCCATAGCACCCGCGAGCTTCGAAAGCTGACCTTGAGCCTTCAGGACATCGAGACGATGCTGAAGTCGAGACTGGCTATAGCTCCACAGGCGGGGTGCTTGTGCAAACAACATGGCTGCCTTCTCGCCAGGGAAATACTTCTGCAACAGGTTGTATTTCGCTTCGAGGTTTGTTTCAAAGCTATAGCCAAGCACCGGTGGATGTCCGAAAATCACCTTGGCAACCTGCGACTTGCTCAGGCCCAGCCCCTTCATCCACTCGACTTTTGGCTTCAGATTTGCCTCAATGCTCAAGCCAAGCACAGGCGGAAACGTTGCGATCACCTTGGCAACCTGTGGCTTGCTCAGGCCCAACCCCTTGATCCACTCGACTGTTGGCTTCAGATTGGCCTCAATGCTCAAGCCAAGCACTTGCGGATGTCTTAGAATCACCTTGGCAGCCTGAGACTGACTCAGGCCCAACTCCTTGATCCACTTGACTGTTGGCTTCAGATTGGCTTCAATACTATAGCCAAGCACTTGCGCATGTCCGAGAATCACCTTGGCAACCTGTGACTGGCTCAGGCCCAACCCCTTCATCCACTCGACTGTTGGCTTCAGATTTGCTTCAATGCTCAAGCCAAGCACTTGCGTCCACTCGATTGTTGGCTTCAGATTGGCTTCAATACTATAGCCAAGCACTTGCGCATGTCCGAGAATCACCTTGGCAACCTGTGACTTGCTCAGGCCCAACCCCTTCATCCACTCGACTGTTGGCTTCAGATTTGCCTCAATGCTCAAGCCAAGCACTTGCGGATGTCTTAGAATCACCTTGGCAGCCTGAGACTGACTCAGGCCCAACTCCTTGATCCACTTGACAGTTGGCTTGACATGGTCATCCACGCGTCGTCGCAGCATCTGTGGACATCTTGCTATTGACGTTTCAGCGTGTTCGCGGGTGAGAAGTAAGTCCCTCTGCAAATATTGCGGGACCTTTAAGTTGCTGCTGTCGGGCATGCCAACCAACTTTGCATCCTTTGCAAAGATTCCTGCTTCCCTGTCTAGCCGCTCTGCTGCAAACCGCTCCAAACGAAAAGCTGGCTTGGGAAGCAGCTTTCCCGAACAACACCGCAGAAGAGAGGATGCAGCCTGCTTCAAGGTCCTTACCAGGGAAGGTGGGTGCTCGGAATGCCAGCAATCCACAACAACTTGCGAAGATTTGTCCTTCCACACTCGCTTCTTGTGTGCGATGCGGACGACCACAGATCCTTTAGGAACGAACCGGAGTAGTGCACGGGTCTTGCGCATGTCCCTAGCCAGCCCAGAAGGGCTCATGTGCCGAAAATAGCCGTCATACTCAATGAACAGTGCAGCATCCGCGGCCTCAAGCACACCGTGGGCTGTCAAATCCGGGCAGAGCTTGTTCGTGCCCCAGTCGTCGCCTTTCTGACACGGAAAGTCGCGAAAAGCCTCGGCTATAGGAAGATCTGGCATCAGCAGCACGGCCAGCTGCGAGAGGAGCTCAGCCTCCGCCTTGCTTCCCAAGATCCTCCGAGGTCGACCCTTTCGCCACCAGGCTGGCGGCGCAGACAACGACAAAGCTCCTCCGAGAAGACCACCAACGACCCAACATAAGGCCCAGAGGCGAAGCTGCCCCTGTCGGAAGGCGCGGCCCATGGTTCGCTCAGGACACACTGGTGTGAATTGGCTTGAGGCAAATTGGCTCAGCCGGGAGCACAGTGTCCAAGCAAACAGCCACTTCGAGGCTTCAAAGTTTGGCTTTCTTCTTCTCTGTTTCAGAAGTCTTCAAACATGATTAAGGCCTATGAACTGCACCTTCGGCCGTGGCACTTGGTGCACCCGTCAAAAGATTCCGCCGAAACCCTGACAAGCCGAAGTCCTGGCAGTAAGCAAATCTCATACGCGCAACCACCATACTCAGAATAACGCAACCACGCATAATTATGCCACCATAGACCCCAAACTGTGACACGGGAAAAAGCATTCCAAATTCGACAGTCACAAGAACCATCCCAGCGGCACCCTTTATATTGTTTTCACTGAAGCTGGGCACAGGGTTAAAGTTTGAGGGTCGAATTCCTAGTGGCTGGAGTTCGGTATGGCTTCCAGTGCTCAGAGCATGTATGAAAGAGCAGGGGCCTGCCTTTGAGCGGGCAAGCGTCGGAATTTGTGCAGCGCATGCTCCACGCTGGCATAAGCGATAGTCCTGTTGCACGAGCTTCTCAATAATGTCAGGGGACTGGAAGTTACCTTTACTGTATGGCTTCGGAAGCTTCTTTGGCATGACGATGGCGATGAATCGGGAGATTGTTGCCAGTAGTATGCTTGCGCTCCGACTACCGCCATTAACACGATTCTTTGCTTGCGATGATGAGCACCGTCGTTCTTGGCAGCCCATTATTCCTTTCCATCCCTCAAATGGGGGTTCCCAAAAACAGGGGACCCCAATAAAGTACCCCAAATAATAGGATCCCTATTATAAGGACCCCAAAATAAGGTACCCCCTATTTTCGGAAACCCCCAACTGTTGTTGCCCGGCCCTCGAGGGTAGCGTTGGAAGGCTCCTGCTTCTGCGGCCTTAGGAACCCTTAAGACCAGTGATAAACCCTAAACCCTAAACCGAACACGAAACCCGAAACCCTAAACCGCAGCCTAGGTTTAGGGTTTAGGTCTTTTGGGGGGCCCTAAACCCTCAACCCTAAAACTTAAGGCTTAGGGGTTTAGGGTTCAAGGCTCTGTCGAAGGCTCCGATAAAATGGGGGATTCTCCTTGGCAGCCGCTTCTGCCTGCAGGGAGAAAGCTCTCACAACAGGTTTTGCACGTGGGGCTTCGGTCTTTGGGTAGAGGAAATCCCAGACGCCAGGCAGGAGGCAGGCCTCTTGTTGGTACAGGCTTATCGAGCTCAGAAGGAGTGTAGATTGATTGCCAGCCTAAACCAACTTGGGTCGCTCCTGCACCCAAGCCCTAAACCCGCATGTCCAAACCGCTTACAGTGCAGAGGCGTGGCGCCTACAGTGCCTACAGCATCGCTGCTACTCCTACAGCTGTTCTAACTGCAACATGCGCAACCATGAGCAGTAGCGGTGGCAGCAGCAGCGGCACCCCATAAACAGGCACCCCCACAACCACCACCGCCATCGCCAGCAGCCCCACAACGACCATCACCAAAACCACCATTAGCAGCGGGAGCAGCAGCAGCAGCAGCAGCAGCAAGGGTAGTATTTCGAAGTTTCTCAGCATTTGTATTCATAGCCTTCCCGCTTCTTCAGCGCCGAAAGACGAGCCCTGCACCTGAGCATGAACAAAGCCTCATGAGACTGCTGCGCACACCTACACCCCGACCTCAACAACCCTGAACCCCCAAACCCAAGTCTCGCAATCATGAACCCCTCAACTCTACCAAGCTGAACCGCTGAACACCAAACTCTAAACTCTAAACCCCGAATCTGAAACCGCATCCGTTCCACCGAAGAGGCTTTGGCCTCTCTTCTTCGGGGAGGAGCTCGTAGGACGCGAAGAACTTCGCGAGCGGGTCGCCGGCAGTCGCCACCATGGTGAGAAAAGTCGTAGCATTAGAAGTGGTAGCAGTAGGTACTCAGGGTGGTAGTGGTGGTGGTAGTAGCAGCACCAGCAACGATAACAACTCTGGATGACCTGACAACACTACCAAGAACCAAGCCTTATAGTAGCGAACAGTCGGGGAAGCAAGGTTCAGAGGTCTCGAGTTTAGGGATCTAACATTTTCGCGCCTCCGTAATCCCAGAGCCGACTGGCTGCAAGGGAGGAGACCCCCAAAGCCGAAACACTGTGCTCGGAGGCGCAAGTCAGGCACCACCAACAGCCTAAGCCTCTGAAGCAAATTCCCAGAGCTTGGGATTACGATTGCTGTGCATATTGGGATCCCTACCCTATCACGTTCAGCTTTGCTACAGCTTCAGGTTGACGGTCGTAGTGTGAAACCCTGAACCTTGAACACCAAAACCCGACACCCCAAATTCCCTCCAGCCCGAACCCCCCTGACCCCTGAACCCTTTCTGCACCTGTCCTTGCCAACATACTATCATACGTGCAGCTTTAAGGGTTTAGGGCTTAAGGGGGCTGATGGTTTAGTGCTTGGGGATTGAGACTCCGGAAGCCCTTCAGCAAGCGGCATTTCGATAGTCCTGCTGTTCTATAGTGGCCCCTTGAGGTGAAATCCGGCAGGAAGACTTCGGGTCTGGGCAAAAACCCTAAACCCCTAAACCCTAAACCCTAAACCCGAAACCCCTAAACCCCTAAACCCCTAAACCCTAAACCCTAAACCCCTAAACCCTAAGCCGAAGTCCTTGATTGCAGGGTGCTGGAGCCCCGGCTTCAGATCGAAGCTCTGGAGAATTCTGTATGATCGTGAAATTTAGAGGCCAGCCGAGAGAACAAGAGCCCCTAAACCCTAAACCCTAAACCCTAAACCCAAATCCGGTTGATGGGTTCAGGATGTGTGGCTTAGGGTTTGCTGCACGGTAGAGAGCAACTGGCCTGATCCAGACAGGAGGAACACCTCAGCCAAGAGGTGAGTTGGGCCAAAGCGGGGCGACCGGTTCTGGGATCGGGCCTACCGTGCGACGCCTGAGAGAAGTGGGAGGAGTCTGCGATGCAACGGCCATTTCCGCACACTACTCTCTTCTGCAAAAGCCTAATTCTTCCGGCTCCCTAGAATTCACGCAACGAAATCTGTAAAACCGGAACTGGCCGCACACTAGGGCGCCTGAAAGGTCAGTGAGTGTCGGTTCGAGGGCTTCGGGCTTCAAGGTTCTATTTCCAGCTCCTCTGGCCATCCCCCGGAGAAAAAATGCGTGAAACGTCACGAAGCCAAACTCTGAACGGACACTACCATTTCATTGATCAAATCCTGCCACCTCTCGAAACCTTCAAAAGAGCATGGGCGTCGGCCTATTTGAGTGCTCAGGCAAGAAACTCGCATTGCCCGACTGAGACCTCGAACCCTCCGCAGACCCAAAAACTCGTCGAAGCTCCAACCCCCTTTTACCACCCCTTTCAAAAAGCAAAGCCTAGCTCACTAGGGCCGGGCTGAAGGAGCCAGTTGCCCTCCGCGAACCGGCATAGAGCTAGGAAAATTACCTCGGAATACGCACATTGGCATGGCCAGTTGGTTCTAGGGCTTCGGAGGCATGTCGTTACGTCGTTCTGCGCCCTTCTCCCAGTTCCCGGTGTTGGGCCAGAGCTTTGAGGGTCGAGGTTTGGGATGCAGGGCTGAGCGTTATACCGTTGAGGGTTTTCTGGAGCACAGCTAGCAAGATGGTGTCATCTTGCCATCTTGTCACGACCGCAAGAAACCCTGCGTACATGACTCATCTATGACCATGACATCATAATAGAACAACGAATATACGCCATGACCTCAATATACTGTCCAAAACATAACAGCAGCACCAGAGACATGATCAAATCAGTCATTACCAATACTGACTGCATTGCAGTGGAGGTTGAACAAACAGCAGCAGCAAAAGGAGCAGCAAGTTCAGCAAGAGCAACAGCAGCAGCAGCAGAAGCAGTGGTGGTGGTCGTCGTCGCGATTTCCGGGCCTACATACAGATCTCTCCAGGCATATTGCAAATTTCAGGGCATATGGGCACCAGATGCACCATCCTTACATCCCCGAACCCTGAAGCCAGGGACCAGGGTCCCTGCACCAAGGGTGGCAACGACATGCATTGGCACCTCGGCGCCGAAAGCCTCAGGCCCACTCGGACCTCGGCGGGTTCAGAATCCTAAACCTTAAACACAACACGCTTAACAAAGACCTCGAGCCCCTGCCCACCCTCCCAGAAGTCTGTGCTGAGCCTGCGGCGTCTCTGAGCCCAAAAGACACCTACCTACGTCGTCTCTTTTGCGTTGAAACACACAAAACTTAGGTGAGACTGAGCCGGCGGCGGACGGCGATGGGGGTGAAAACAGGTCATTCAGCATCCAAAGAGTCACGGAAGAAAAGGCCTGCTTCTTTTTGTGAACCTCTATCTCGGTATGGGGTCCAAGCAAGGTGTTTCAAAGGTCAACCTCTGCCTCGGTATGGGGTCCAAGGGCTCAGGAGTCAGCGCAAGAATCGGCAGACAGTCAATAACGGGAAAAAAAAACAGGACTCGTATTCAGCGTCGTGGGAGCGCGCTCGCCGCACCCGTTTTGCAGCTCTGGGGGTCGAGGTCGAGATTAGCGGCGCAAAAAACTATCTTGCAAAGGCCTGAACAAAAAACTACGGCCCTTTTTTAATTCAACCTCGACGGCCACACACTACATAGGTGATAGCGGATGCGGCTTCTCGTGTCCTTGTCAGTGCGTGTCGTCAGGCATGGATGAGCTAGTGAGCTAATTAATGCACATCTCTGAATTCCCACCAGCACTGCTTGGCAGTCTGAGAAGGATAGTACATCGCGCGGCACCGAGCCTGAGCATGGCAGCCAGATACTGTTGGTGGCGTCCTCGTGCCCACCTTCCAATTTGTCAAATGGATCTTGAAGGGATGAGTTAGTTACCATAAGTTTCTGTCATAGACTATAGTAAACTATACTGCGCTATAATATCCAGAGCATGCTATACTCTCACAGATTATGGCAGGGAAAGTTTGAGCCGCTGGCCAGAGCTTCAGCTTGCCCAATCCTTCGGCCCCCGAACGCTCTGACTTCAACTCAAGTACCGTACTTGGATGATCATTTAGGTGTGTAGGGTTTAGGGTTTAGGGTGTAACTAGAGTTGTAAGTAAGGTAACTATAGTTATGTCTGCCTATAACCCTCATTAAGGTACTTTTCTCGCCTACTTACTAAGTCCCATGACCCTCTAAGTACCCCACGACCCAAGACGTGGAAGAACCTCAGGTCCGATACTTTGGGTCATGCGGCCAGTTGTAATGGTAAAAAATAATTTCAATAATATAAACTAAATAATAAGAATAATAATAGCATAAAACGAATAATGGATGCTACATTAATCATACATAGTAGTTACGGCGAAGAAATAAATCAGCCCTGACCCCAAGCTGCCTAAGCCTGGATTTTTTTCAGAAACCCGGAACCCAAGAAGGACTTTTTTAAAGCAGCCGAAGTGCCCAAGGCTACATGGGAATGCCGTAACAGACCTCAGTTGCAGAGCTGGGGGGCTCTTTTCAGGTCGGCGTTAGGGCCTTTAGGTGCTTGGGCTCATTCTTGCGCATCGTGCTCGTGGGATGCAGGTATGTTTTCAGGGAAGCTGTTGTCGCTCTTGCACCCTCTCCAGCATGAAACGGGTGCTTGCTTTGTTGGGCTGTGCTCGTAGGGCAGATGCAATAGAGGTCTTGAACAGGACTTCGCGCGGCAAGATGCTGCTTTGATTCGCTGCTCTGGGGTTATGTAAGAAGGATATCTAGCCTTGCTTTTAGCGATCTGATGTTGTAAGGTGCATCTGGAAGGGCAGTGTTTCTGGCATCATTCTTGAGCTTCGACTTTGCATCAGCAAGTTCATGCAAAAGTGACGCTTAGATCAGAGAAGAGTAGGTAAAGTTCGACCGAACCTATAGAACCTATAGTCATAGAAGATGAGCCCAAAAACCCTTGTACACTACTACACAACCTATCCGTCTCTGAAAACCTCACGCAAGCCTCCCTGTACCCTCCATCAACTCTGGGGCCTCAAAGCCCCCGAGCCTCCCGACCCCGAAACCCTACCCAAACTTACCCTAAACCCTAAACCCTAAACCCAAACTTGCTGATGAGACGCCACTGCGGCCCCTGTGAGGTTTGGCAGCATGCAGCGTGGCCGCAAGGATCTCAAGGAGGAGAGAAGGCCTGTTACAGGACGCTTCAGGCCTTTACTGTAAAGTTCAATAAAGAGTTTGGGGTACACCCTAAGCCCTAAACCTCAAACCTTCATCCCTAAACACCAAGCACTTGTTTGAGGACTTGAGCCGGCGGTTGGCACGTCTCTCCAGCCCCAGGCTGCCTTAGAACCTGGGTTCCTAGCAAGACCAAAACGCTGCAAAGGTTGAACGACCCTCGTGCCCTAAGGGATTGCAGAGGGGTGGCGGCCCTCTTGTGCAGTGCCCTTGCTGTTCAGAAGTCAGAATCCAGGCTCCGTCTCTTCGCCTCACTGCAGACTTCTTGTAAAGTAACCCTAAGCCCTAAACCTCTTAACCCTAAACCCTAAGCCTCGAAGGAACCCTTAAAACCCCAAGTACGCTCGAAGCTTCACCTCGGCATCGGTCCTGAATTCAGGTCGGATCTTGCCACGGCAAGGCACAAGTCCAAAAACCTAATAGGGTTTTGGGGTATATTGTACTACGTATAAATATATTAAGGAACCCCAGAGGTGATATTGTGCCTGTAGAGGTTGTGGCTTCGAACCTACACCCCAAGCGGAGCGCAGCTTAACTAAAGCCACTCGGCCGTGCCTGCTTGGCCCTCTTCACTCACGCCCTTGAGCCAGTCCTGGAGGAGCCTGAAGCGATCTTGGCGCAAGTTACTCCATGCTTAAGGGTCACTGCACATGTCAGGTTCCTCTTGCACTGAACGCGCGCCTGCTGGCCAGTCGATCCAGGTCGCCACCAAGTATGTCCCACCTTTGTTTCACTCCAGGAAAGGCTAGCAATCCTTTACCGCTCGGGGCACTTGCAGCGTGCATTGCCAAAGTTGTTCAACTTTGCGATAAGCCCAAACCCGAGGCCCTGAACCTCTGTTAACATGCAAAGCAAGCCCCACCAAAGGCTTCCTACAGCACACCTCAAATCGGGGTCCCTGAGCCCCACAACAAGTCGTCCCCCACCCTTCTAAGACATCGCACAACACCAACTTCCAAAGGCGCCTCATCAAGCCCATGATGCCCATGTGACCCCCATCCCCATGCCCTAAGCCTGATGCCTTTCTAAGGAACCCAATGCTCTGAAGCGCTCAACCCCCCGAAAAACCGAACCCCATCCACACCCCTACTACCCAAACCGCAAGACCCGAAACCCCTAAACCCCTAAACCCCTAAACCCTAAACCCCTAAACCCTAAACCCCTGAACCCTAAACCCTCAACCCTAAACCCAAGCCGGAGGTCCCGAACTCCTCCGAGCCACTGTGCCCCGAGCACCAGGGGGGCACCGCCCAGCAAAGCACTGCTCGCGAGGCCGAAGGACTCGAAATCCCCTCGCCGACCCTGCCGCAGATCGGTGTGCGGCATATTGCGGGCTCATAGGGTCGAGGGGGTTGAGGGTGTATAGGGCTTAGAGGCTTTATGGGGTTGAGGGCTTATAGGGTTCGGGTTTTAGGGTTTAGAGGGTTTAGGGTTTAGGGCATACTGAGGCAGGACGGAAGCTCGACAACACCAAAGTTTTCAAGGATGCTGGGTACTGAAATTTTCTGGTCTGGAGGTTGTTTAACACTGCTTTGGGGTGATCGTGCTTCGCCGTCCTGATGTTTGTTAAAGAGGTTTTGTGATTTTGGGCTCCAGCTTGGACCACACAAACAGTTCTGAACTCTGAAAGCCCTTTCTCCCTGAAGCCACTCCAAAGTCCCTGCAAACTTGCACTTTCCGCCTGAGCACTGGGCCGCTGCAGCCGCACACTGCTGCAGCCCAGCAGCATGAGAATGGATCTGTTTCAGGTTTAGGAGTTTCAGGTTTTAGGGTTTTGGGTTTCGGGCTTAGGGTTTGCAGTCGTTGCTGCAATGTCTTACAACGTCTGGGATTCACAGGAAGCTATGAGGCTGAGGACCCATGCCTTCGAGGGATGTAACGCTTCCATCAAAATAGGCTTGGACAAGAGTGAGAAACCTAGCAATTCCACATGCTAAACCTGGCAGAAGCCACAAGCCCAAATGCACCTCCAAACATATGTCAATAGCGCCTCAAGTGGCTCATACATTCCCCGGTATACTCCAGGTTTGTAGCTTCCAGCAAGGCGCAGCGTTACTGTTTGTCTTTTGGATGGTGCAAGAGCTTACAAACGAGGGTGCTGCTGATGTGATGCTGTGTTCAACATCAATGAATAGCAAAGGTGGCAGAAGTACCGAGTCCTTGGCTGCAAGGTCCCTACAAAGGTGGCAGGGGAAGGTTTAGGGGATAGTACTGCTTCCAGGGTCCACAAGGCCCCGGAAAGGTCTAGGCCCCTAGGCCTAGGCCCAGGCCCACAAACCCCAGACCCGCACATCTTCAAACGAAAACGCTTCTGCTGCTGCGCATTTGAGCAAAAGGCAAAAGACAGCACATAAAATGTCTGCACGCCGAGGCCTGGAGACGTATTTGGTCTCGTAAGGCATCGGGGGAGGTGGGGGCATTGAGGGATCTTCGGAGACGTTTGGAAGGGCTCCAGGATGTTGGGCTTGAAGGCTACACCAATGCTCGTTAATGCAGATTGGCTGGCAGGATACTGGGATGCTCCAAGGCGATAGGCTTGTTTGTGAAATCGGCGCCGCAAGCAGGCCTCGGGTGAGCTTTGCTGAAGGCACCCGAAGCCTTTGAACCCCCAACCCGACAACCCTCAACTCCAAACCCAGCCTCCGAACCCCTGAACCCTAAGCCCTAAACCCTAAAACCTACAGCCCCTTAAAGACCCCGAAACCACAGAATCCTCGAAGACCACTTTACGCCTTGCCTGAGGCCCCGCTTGGCAGACTCGCTGCCCGGAGGCTCTTCCAGGGATTCTTGGGAGCTCTCCTGGACAAGGCCCCCCAAACCCTAAACCCTAAACCCTAAACCCTAAACCCTAAACCCTAAACCCTAAACCCTAAACCCCCAACCCTAAACCCTAAACCCTAAACCTAGACCCTAAGGCTTTGGCAGGTTTTCCGATGGTGTAAGGGTCTTTAGCGTCTCCTGGAATTCCAGGGGTCGGGCTTTCTGTTGGGGTTGTCGGGCTAAGGGGTCCACTGGGTTATGTTTCCGATTTTTTTGGGGGTTTTGGTATTGTGTTAGAGTCGGAAGACCATACAGGAAGGCATCGGGAAACCAAATAATTTTGGAGACTCTTTGGATGTCTGGGGTTTGGGTCTGGATTTAGCTCTGGGTTTAGGTTCGACTGATATGTCTGCCTGAATGATTCCGAGGCCTAGCTCATGCATACAACGGCCCATGCCTCTGAGGATGTTGAACATGCGTTTGCATGTGCATCGGCTTGATTACAAGCACCGTTCTTGTTCTTTGTCGCACGCAGGACGTTCTGAACGTCATATACAACATGCATTCAGGCTGCCCATGTTATATAAAGTGTAACAGAGCGAGCGTGTGTACGTATGTGCATGTATGTATGTATGTATGTATGTATGTATGGATGGATGTATGGATGTATGGATGTATGGATGTATGTATGTATGTATGTATGTGTGCATGTATGCATGCATGCATGCATGCATGCATGCATGCATGCATGCATGCATGCATGCATGTATGTGTCTGTGTATATGTACAGGGCTCAGATCGACCCGTGAGGGAT
>CAJNDV010014335.1:153804-178889 GCA_905221635.1 Symbiodinium sp. CCMP2456
AGGCTTTAGGGTTTAGGGCCTAGGGGCTTTGCATCTGCAACTTGCGGTCAGGCCTTTAAACTTTAGAACCCTAAACCCTAAACCCAAGGTTTGTGTACTTTGAGTTTTGGCGTTAAGGCTTGAGAGTTAAGGGCTTTTAGGCCTCAATCGCTCCAACCGAAACATGCAAGGGTTGAACAAATACCAACTTATTTTACACTAGATACTGTTCTATTCTATCGTATCATCTTATACTATATTATGCTATATAAGACTGTCTTATATCATATTAAAACTACAACCTGCGAAGGTCGAACCCTGCACTCCGCAGATTGAACTCGCGCAACCTCGAGCCTTAAACCCTGAAATCCTGCACCAATCAAACCCTTAAATCCTGAACCCATCATAGCCGGTTTGGCATGCTTTCCCTTTTCCCCCGGTTTGGGGCTGGAGCGGACTGAACCTTGTTACGGGTACTGCCTGCAAGCCTTCTCCTCCTCAAACCCTGAAGTTCTAGAATTTTGGATAGCCATACCATCTAAAACCAATCGCTGAGAACGTAGAGCTCTCAAGCCCAAAACCAAAAAGCCCCTTTAGAAGGCCACAGCCCCCAGAGATCGAAACCCGCCAAATCCGTAGTCTCGCAGCCCTGAAACACTTCAGCCTAGAACTCTCGAGCCTGAGACATTGGTAGCTCTTATCACCCTGATTAAACCCTAAACCCAAAACCCTAAAAGATTTAGAGAACTACCCACAGGAAGAGGTTGGGGTTTACGGCTTTGAGGCTCGCATCTGAGGCACTGGGGCTTAGGGCTTCGGGTTTAGGGTTAAAAAGCTTTTTTGAAGTCTTAGGGTTTAGGAACGGTTTAGGGTTTAGGATTTAGGGTGAGTAGGAATCCAGGAATAGCAATGACAGTCGCCAGGATTTCGGCAGCAGTTGCTTGCGAAACGACAACATTGGACAGATCAACACCGGTGATGATGGTCCGATGGTGGTTGTGACCGTGTTATAGCCGTAAGTAGCGGAAGAAGAAGCAGACCGATGTGAATTCGATGCTTCCTGACGAGTGAGAAACATGAAACTGTCATCCCAAAACTCTTGAAGCCTAGCCCAAGCCCCAAGCCCCACAATCCAAACCCCGAGTCAAACGGCAGAAGCCCAGCAGTTTGTCCTCAGGCCGCAGTGACGGCTGTTGTCCGTCTTGCGCACTCCGCAGCGTTCGGTGGCTGGCGGATGTTGCCTCCTGCTCGGTTTACTGTGCTTGAAGGGCTGCAAGAAAGGGTACGGTTACTTTCGGCAGAATCAACTTCTGCGGCAGCACGATGCAAAGTGTTTACGCTCGAAGATCCCGGGCTTCGAGACGTCAAGCCTTGATGGCTGGTGTTGAAAGGTGGCAAGGGCCCTGGGACACAAAACCAAAATCTGGCAGTCCTAAACACAGAAACCCTCGGATCATAACCACCTTAAACCCCCCGGCTTACCATGGCCCGTCTCCTCGACCCAAGCATCCAGGTGCGCCAGGAGAGTCTGCTGGGCCCGATCCGTCTGCGGCCACGGGGCGAGCAAAAATCGCCAGGGACCCAAGATCTCCTGCGACTTCCGGGCTCGCGGCTTAAGAGGGTTCGTTTCTGTAAGGGGTTTCCGATGAGAGATACTACCATAAGGGTACTATAAGAGGGTACTAGAAGGCTGCGTGGGCGGGGGACTATCGGGGCGGAATTTGCGGCTTCTGTCAATTCCTTGGATAGAGAACAGTAACAACGGCAGTCGATGTGCACGACCGGAAGCAAAGCATTCTCAGGCCGTAATAGTGGAACGCAAGAAGGCACAGGCCCACACACTAAACTTTAGATACCTCAGACCATGCCACGTAAACGAGATTCTGGTGGAAATCCCTGTTTCTATTAGCGTTGCTGTCATGACAGTATCAGCTGTAGCACTGTAGCAGCTATCTGTCTTTGCATGGAGCCTGGCTCGAAAGTGTGTTGGCTGCGTTTTGTCCTCGGGCCCCTCGGGTCCAATAAACCACAATAAAGCAGAGAACGACAAGAATCATAGCAATGACAGCCACATCCAGAAGTAGCATAATCACAACAAGCCAATGAACAAGACACCGAACAAAACCGACGCAAATATTTGTGTTGCAGATTCGGGGTTTGGGGTTTAGGATTTCGGGGTGTAGGGTTTAGGAGTTTGGGCTCTCGGAGCTCGGGCTTCGGTGTGCCTGCTCCACCTTCTCCGCCACCCGCCCTAGCTCGGCGTCGAAGCGTTTGCGGCTGTTCCAGAACTCACGCCGGACAGCCTCGAAGAAAGCAGAGGGATTGATCCGAATTATTCCCTTGCTCCAAACCCAATGCAATTCCCTGTCGGTCATGCGGCTTCGAACAACCTGCCCACGATGCAGCATTTCGATGTCATGACTTGCTGTGAGTCACTGCTGGCTACTACACACAAACAAGGCCAATCAACTCCGCTCCTCTGCCCCTACCATGTACAAAAATAGCAATACCAGAAAAGTGACAAACAACGCAATAGGCAGACAAAAACAGGAACAACAACATACACAAGAACCGCGCATGCCTGATGGGGTTCTGTATTAGGTTGGCCCCCAAAATACTGCTGGTGACCTAAAGCGATGAGAATTATATTCTGATACCTCCGTATTGCCATTGTACCCCAACTATACTGAGTGGGCTTAACCTAGGCTATACAGCTATCTGGAGGTAAGACGATAGTACCAACAGCAGAAATGATAAGAGTGGCTTGGCCACCAGCTGATACTCGACATGATGCCGACAATCCTCATCGCTGACGTCATGTACGAACTTAATAGGTGGCGCCACAACCGCGACCACAATCACCACCACCACCACCCCCACCACCACTGCCGATAAGACCACCCTACCACCCCCACCAGCAACAACAACTGCTACTACTCATCCTGCTTCTGCTACTGCTCCTACTACTCCTACTACTCCTACTACTCGTACTACTACTACTACTGTTACTATGCTTGCACGCACCTATCCTACAGCCTTAAGCACCGAAGTCCGTAAACCTCAGTCCCAAAGCCTGAAATAAGACACTAAACCCCAGATTACAAAGCCCCTAATCCCTAAACCCTAAACCATAACCCAGGAAGAACCCTGTACGGCGCAGCTTAAACGATTCGTTCCCCCACGCGTCCTTGCCTCGGTGCCCTTGTCGTCCCTCTGCCAAAGCTCGCGGATCTTTTGGCCGTTGAGCGCATGGAGACTACGGAGCTCCTCCTGGGACTACGGAGCTCCTATTACAATGATTGTTATAATATAATATAATATAATATAATATAATATAATATAATATAATATAATATAGTATAATATAATAGTTGCTATTACAATGATTGTTAGCATTACTATTGCTATGGCCATTACCGTTGCTATTGCTATTACTAAGGTATTCTTGTTGCTATTACTATTACTAACTAGTAGGGTTTCGGAGTTTAGGGCACCCGTGCTCCAAAATGCCCTACTTCACTATTGGCAGATGTTTGTCCTGCAGGCACGGGAGCAGACCGTGTGGAAGAAGAACCTGCAATGCAACTGTGCAGGATTTGGCCCAGACTGAGCATTTGATTGCAACTCCAGATTTGGGCATCAGGCTCAAAACTAAGCAATCCCACAACCCAATAAGCTGAACACCTCCAATCGCACGAATGCTTGTGCACAACAAGCAGCGACCAGCTCAAAAATGCGTTGACCTTGTGATTCTGCTGCCCCGGTTGCTGATGGTGTTGTCGTTGCGCTTGCGTTGATGATGCTGCCATTGCTGTCGAGCTGTTGCTGTTGGTTCTGCTACGTGGCGCTGCTGTTTTTGTCTTGTGCTTGTTCTGCTGTCGTGCAGTCTCCCTAATAAGAGGTATCCTGCTGCAAATACAGTAGTGGTCTCGTTCTGCTGTTGACTTCTCACACTGTCAAACTTCGTCATCCTTTGTACAACCGAATGAAACCACCAATTGTAGTGTGCTTATCCTTCCAGTTCATGCGACGGCTCTCGTTGGTGATCCGTGCTGCTCTTGCCAGCGCCACGAGAAAGACTACCGATACTGCCTCCCGTAGTAATCCGAGGTCCCTGCTGCTACTACGACGACAACGATGACGGTATTGCAATGCCACGACCACGACAACAAGCCAGTAAGTTTCGGACCTGCTGGGACACGAGCTGCGAGTGACTGGCCGGCCCGAGACCGCTGTCCAGCGAACGCGTGATCCGGAGCAGGGGCCCCTGCCAGTCCACCTCGGTAGTTTCTGAACCAGCGAAGATAACAAAATGCATCACATGAACCGTCGTAGAACTTGACAGCTTCCGTTGGATGCTTCCCGATATCAGGCAATGATACTGATGACGCTGGTGGCGATAAAAACGGAACATGATGGCTACGATACGATGACGATGACAGCTATGGCGGCTGCGGAGCAGTGATGGTGGTGGTGATGATGATGATGGTGGTGTATGATGACGATGATGATGATGATGATGGTGGTGGTGGTGATAGTCAACACATTGAAGTAGAAACGGCCCCGTGGCTTTCAAATACTGGGTGTCACTCAGGATTTGCTCCTGCATCTTCATCTGCCGTCAAGTCTTCGAACTGGCTACAAGACTTGGCACATGCTGCGGTTGCTTCAAGCAAGGGCTTGTTGCCCAAAGGGCTTGTAATAATAATAATAGTAGCAATAATAGTAATAATCGTAATGATAGTAATAATAATAATAATAATAGTCCCGCCTGCAGCCAGGCAAGGGAGAGGTCGGCCCTCACCTCGGAGTTTCAGAAAGTTGGGTTACCTTTCTCAGCGGTCGCCAGAATGAAGGACCCTCTTCTTCTAGGCATCTGTAGATATCTATAGTAGGGTCCCCCCATGTTTTGAAACTCCCACCTCCTTCAGCCACTCACCGGACGAGAGCTTCGCCACCGCGACGGAGGGCTGCAGCTCCTTGTGCGGCTCGCTGAAGAAGTACTGCATCATTCCTGCAAAGTGAGCTTCGGGCTTAGGGTTTAGGGTGCTTGCATGGGCGGTTGTGAGAACGGAAGTCTAGTCCACACCAGGGCAAGAACCAGAACTCTGACTCTCATTCATTGGCTACCTCGAATACCTGGAGGTGCCTCAGTCTTCGTAATCACTCAGGTACAGAACAAGATTTGAAGCCTCAGAATTATCCAAGGGTCTAGCATCGCCGAGCGATTCCACAACCCGCTGCATGGAGCGAAGCTCCGTGAGGAAGAGGAGAGACACAGCCGAGCACAGCGGAACGACCTGCCCATCATTCGGCTACGGCACGCTAAACCCCTAAACCCCTAAATGCCCTGAACCCTAACTTTGAACCCTGAACTGCAGTCGCTACAGCAGACGTCTGGACTGTGCGAGCTCTGACAGAGTCTGACAGCTCCTGGTCGAACCTTCGGTGCTGTTCCCCTCTCACCCAAACTTGGCACAAAATATTTGTGTTACTATGATCACTACTACTTTTAATTTCCCTGACACCAGTGAACACATCAATAAGTATCACCGTGAACTCTCACGTAGCTGAATCTGCCTGCTTGCACAGGGACCAGTACTCTCGAGTCCACGAAGAACTCAAGACACCGCCGGGCATGTCACGCCGAGGGCTACGTGAGCGGCTCCGGCAGTTGCCCCTGCTTGGCACCTGGCTGGGAGCAACAGCAAACTGCCTGCGCAAGCAGACCAGAGATGGATGGCCTTCCCAGCATCTGCCCTTGCAAGACATGCTGATAGCCACAACGTCTCATTCGCTCTTGGGGCTACCACCACAAACGAATAGACAGGATAAATGCGACGTACAAGCTCAGCGCCCCTGACGCCTTCTCGTCTTTTTGGACAGCAGCTGCCTTGCTCTTCGAAGCCTGGCCGGTCGCAGGACTGGGGGCCTAGCACTGGCAAGGCTCAAACTATCTAGAAGCCTCTGCTGCCCGCAGGAGGAGCTGCGCTGAAGCCCGGAGAGTCATGCTGTCACCCGCCACGAGAGCATCTCATCAGGGGTGAACATCTCGAAGCAACTGTGGCTACAAGCATTCCTTGGACATTGCGCCCGGAAGCCCGGTGTCCTCGAAAGGCACCGGCGACCAGGTAGAAGACTGCCACGAGCTTCGCCGACGAGGACGAGCCATCCTTTACGGATGCACGGCTTACGGCAGGCAGACCAACGTGTGCATCCATGAACAGAGCCCGTCTCTCTGGAACGGCTCCAGCCTTGGCAGCGGCGACAACAGCCTCTTCTTGGTGAGGCTGCAGCAACGGACAGCTCTCGCTGCGAACGAGTTCCCGCTTGCAAGACGACAGCACGGCCAGCAGTTCATCGCAGGCGCCGGCGTCAATTGAGTTGTGCCCACCCTCGACCGCCTCGTCGAAGAAAACTTGTGCCACTGTCAGCAGCATCTGGCCCAATTGAGGCAGTGGCTTGTCAGGCATTGTGCGCATCCAAGATAGCAGCCCGTCAATGTGCGCTGCCCAAGCTTCTGGACACCTTCGACGCTGTGCCGCGAGCGCCGTCAGCCGAAGCTTCCAAGAGCGACCGAATTCCGGAAAGCCCCGCCAAGAAGAGCCATCCATGGTTCCAGCCTGGAGCAGGAGAGAAAACTACGTCCCACATTGCGACATAACCATCACATGACTCTGAGATCGACTAACATGGCAGCAAGAGAAAGTTTATCGTCCGATTGGGCTGGGAAACCAAAGACAACAGCCGAAGCACAAACAAAACATCCCAAATCCACGCCTGCCCTTTCCCCTGCCCTGCCCCTGCCGTGCCTCAGCCCACAACTCCTGAGTTTTCGAAGGTTGGCATTTCGGGTACTTTGCAGGACTTGGGTCGGTTCGGTCTTCATACTTCCATGGGCTTAGCTTCCTACTGGCCATCGCCTCCCATCTGCGGTTTAAGGATTTACGGACTTGGTTTTAGGATTTGGAGCTCAAGGTTAAGATTTTTAGGGTTTAAGCTTTGGGGCTCAGGGTTTTCAGAGTTTGGGTTTGGGAATTAGGGCTTAGGGTGTTGTAGTTTCGGGTTTACAGTTCAGGGTTCACGGCTTGTTAGAGGAGGGACTCGGAGGGTTGACATCGGAGGTATGCTCGCATCACTGTTTTGTAAACCCTAAACCCTAAACCCTCAACCCTAAACTTGCAGATCGAATCAACGCGCATGGTCTTGTCCTCTGCAGATCAGACCGGGCTGTGGCTCAGGGCCATTCACTGATAGCCGCCGTCAAGATTTGTCGAACAGTTTGTTTGCATGGGTTTCTGAAACTTACGTGACTCTGCTTAACGTGCGGAACAACCTGTAACATGGAGCTGTCAATAGGCGATGCCAGAAGAATATCTGGACGATTCCTTAAGCACACAATCTGCACCTCGTAGCACCCATACAGGTCCCTTGTAGAACCCTGTTGGACCCCTTCTAGAACCGTTTTGAATCTTGTAGAGAACCCTGATAGATCCCTCTTAACGTCAGGTCCCCATGGAATCCTTGTCGAACCCTTGTAGAACTCTCATCCGCTATAGAACCCTTTTTGATCCTTTCTGGTTCCTCACAGAACTCTTGCAGAATCCATATATAGATCTCTTATAGACCCCTGGTAGATCCCTCATAGACCCCCTTTCGGAACCTATAGATCCCTTTCACACGCTTCTAGATGCCCTTTTTCACCTGCCAAAACCCGAAACCTACTTCGGAGCCCCAGCCGCCAGGCATTCCCAGGGCGGCGCAGCCTCTGGAGGCTCGGCGTGTCTTGAAGATGCCGGGGATGCTTCAAGGTGGTCCTACAAAGGCTCTTTGGAGAAGCTCTAGAAGGGTTTTAGAGCTTTAGTTCTACAGGGGAGCTCTATGCAAGTGAAGCATCTTACGAGCAACTAAGAAGTATGATTCTATGAAGGAATCCACGCTACGCCCACTTGGCCGGCGCCTGAGATGTTAAAAAGGCAGCCAATAAAGTACCCTGCAAACTCTGGAAAACTCAACATCCAACAGATCCAAACCTTGACACCAAGACCCCCCAAACCGTACAACCCCAACCCCTCTACCCTTCTAGTGTGCCTCCTCGGCGCCCATCTTTGCAGACACCTGCATCCTGTGGCTTTGAGATGATTTGAGGTTTCAGGAAGGGCGACTGCATTACCTTAAGGACCCGAAATAGCTTAGGGGAATTATGGTATATTCCTTAATATGGGTAATGCAGGATTTATATCATCAACCGCATTACAGAACCTAGCTGGGCCGGCAGGGCCAAGGCTCAACATGACCCCGCGGACTGATAGCCAGCACTTGGATCCCAGTGCAACAAGGCACTTCCCGTTCCAGAGCGTGTCGATCTCTGCGAGCAGCCTCTCCAGTTCCGGCACCTTCACCTCCTCGCCGGGAAGCTTTGGAGTCAGAAGCTGCGGCCCCGGCAGCCCTGAGCCCCACCTTGAAGCCGGCCATGTCGGGCAAACGATTTGATTGAGCCATGGCAGACCTGCGATGAGCCGAGCACGGAGAAGGGCTTGAGAGGGTCTGAGAAGTTGCCACGAAAAGCGCCTTGCTCGCATGCATAGGAACCGCAGCTTCCAACGATGGTCTCCACAAAGCCTCTGCGAAATCAACCTCTCAGGGGACAGGGGCGGTGCTCTTCGACTTGCTGTCACCCCGCAGGCTTTGCCAAGGGGCTGCAGGCCACACTGGCAGCAGGCATCGGCCAGATCCGCTTCTCCGAGCCACTTGTACAAGTGACTTGCCTGTTACAAGCCGGGCTAAAGACCACGCTAACAGCACCACCGAGCGAAGCATGACATCTGCACAGCAGGTTGCCATTGCCGTCGCGCAATGAAGCACTCCAAAAACCGCGTCAGAACGACAGGTCCGGTGTGAACCCTGAAATCGTCGGAGCTGTGCCTGGCTGACCACCCGGAGCTGCAAGAGCGCAGACCGGAAAGCGGGCCAGCGCAGCCAAGGCTCCTTCAAACTTCAGGCACCAGGAGGTTCTCACGTTCCTACGCTTGGGGACAGGGAGCGACAACGGTGCAATCATCCCAGATTCAGGCTCTGAAATCCGTGTCTCTATCCAGCGGCAGAACCTGAAAACGCATGCCATCTTGCAGCACGCACGTCCCTAAACCCTAAACCCCAAAGGAAGCAGGACAGCTCCAGACTGTTGAGGGGACCATAGCCTCAAACCACGTATCTCCACCCCAACTGCTAACCGCCCAACAAGCTCGGACTAGGCTTCGAACCCCAAGCCAAGGACATGCTCTTCTAAATACCAATACTCGCCCGGAAATTATGGCTAGAATTGGTCATGACGCTGACTGCATTTTTTGAAAAGTGCTGTTCGAATGGAGCTGCCAACTTTGCCCATCGGAGCATCCCCGCCTCTGCCGCGTCTTGCGCGTTCTGCTGGACTCGCAGACTTCTGGCCTGCGGGGTTCTCTTGAGCTTTGGAGACGATTCGGGCGTCTGGTTTAGGGTTTAAGGTTTAGAGTTTAAGGTTTAGGGTTTAGGGTTTAAGGTTTAGGGGAAATTAAAGTCTGGGGCTTTAGGGTTAAGGCTGTAGGGCCTTCGGGTCAAGCAAGATAAGGCTGTCTGAGGGCTTTTCAGCCGAAGAGGAGCAAGAGTGGGACTTGGCAATACTTGTCCGAGTCGATACAGTTGGACCTAAATCCAATCTAGATGACTGCAGATATTTCTCATGCATACTAAACCCTAAACCCTAAACCCTGGTTTTGGGGAAAGACCTGAGAGGAGTGCGGATTAGAGCGCCGCAGAGGATGCAAAAGCTGTGGACTATTGAGGAGGCCAAGCACGTCGGCTGTTGTTGGCTTAGAACAGAAGTACACAACTCGGGCGTGATCTCAGAAAGAACTCGGCTTATGGCAAGCCTAGGCTTAGGCACGAAGTGGAAGCAGGGTAATGCGTGAACTGTCGCAAGTTCAAAGATATCCGATGTACGGATCTAGTAATCTAGTAAAAGTACTCTAGCCCGAGCTTTGCAACCAAGTGCCAAGTCCCTAAACCTGTTGACGCTCGCCTTCGATTTATGTCATGTTCCTGATCAGAGTGGCTCGCGTTTTCAAGCCTGGCGCAGTTACCTGTTCTGGATTTGGCTTCCGCGGCCATGTCGCTGCCATGTGCGGAGCCCCTCCATTGCAGTAGTTGCTCCCAGTAACCTAGTACAGGTAGCAGCCTTCCCACTGCCACAGTTGAAGTCACTCTTAGAAATCCTCGAGCTGACAACCGACATCGCATATTTCCGAAGGCAACACCTTGAACGCGCGAGAACCAGGCCTTCGACTGGCCCCGAAAGAGCAACATCAGTGATGTCAGAGCTGCCTCATTTTAGGGTTTGGGGTTTAGGGTTTAGGCAGAGGCTGGACTCCCTTTTCCCCCTTTTCTGTTCATTTTTCGGGGCATTGAGGGCGATGGCGTGCAGAAGGTTTTGGTGGTGGCCATAATGACATAACAGAGGCGGTCTTGCCGACTTGAGGTTTCGGCTTCTCAGGTTTGGGAAGAGCTGTGTTTGGGGTAAGGGGTTACACTTCGAATCCACAGTTCAACCGGGTCCCCAGCACACTGCGCCGTGACAGCACTGCCCCCAGGACATTGGCAACGGCGGTCCTGCCAGGATCAAGCTCCGCAGATTCGAGTGTTCTTGCCCTGAAATGCCACAGCAACGATCCCGTATCCTTTGCAACAGCGAGGTTTTGTACCCAAGACGCCGCCAAATTGCTCTTCATGTGCGCAAGGGTTTAAGGTTTAGGGTTTAGGGTTTAGGCGTGGTAGGCAACTGTGAAACATCAGCGAACCGGCATGATGACTCAGATATCCATGGTAGACGGACTTCAGACAAGGAATTTGGAGGTGACGGGTTAAGAATTCCGGGTCAGGACGTGTAAGAGCTCACGAAAGCTTGACGATGTGCGTCTGAAGCTTAGTACATCGAGCACCATTCCGGTGGCACTGCGCAAGAAAGCTGAAGCATGTGCGAACGAAGTTGGGCAGTGACGACAGTGTCTACCGGCACCTGCTACTGTTGAGGAGGGATTGCTCTACCTCAACTCGTTGGTATTCGCCCCAAGCCGATTGCCTGCCAGTGCATTGTGCAGGAGGCCAGTGCCCAGAGGGCCTGGAGGCACACGCAAAGCCCAAGTACTCAAAGCCACAATCCGCATCGGAGGGCCTCGACCACGTGCAGCCAATTCTGCGGAACCGCACCTGGCATCCAAAATGCCTTCAACCCTAAACCCTAAACCCTAAACCCACAACCCTAAACACTAAACCCTTAACCCTTAGCCCTAAACCCTAAACCCGAAACCCTCTGGGCAGCTCGAGGCTCGAGGCTTGAGCTCCTCAGGCCCGCCTTCTTCGCGAGCCACGCAGGCCACGGCCGCCCTGTGCAAAGGCGACTTCGACGGTTTAGGGTTTAGGGTTTAACCCTAAACCCTAAACCCTCTCAGTGGACCCTAACCCAACCGGCCTCCTTCGAGCCCTGGCCTTACCTTGCATCGAATGCGAACAGTTGAGCCTGGCGGAAGTGTGGACATCGATCCAGGCACCACCTCCGGATATTTGTTGATGCATTTGTCTATCCATTGCCTCTTACTGACGACTTAACACGCTCAGGTTCGTGAGCATATCTGGTAGGAGGGACGTGGATGGAGCCGCAGGAGGATGCTGCAGAGGAGGAGCAGGAAAGAAGTAGGGCGAATTTTGCCTCGGATGCCTAAGGAAATCAGGATCAAGGGCGGAGAGTCTAAGGGCTGAGAGCTTCAAGGGCTGGGCTTCCCATTCCGAAATAAGCACCAGGCGTAGGGGAATGCAACGTGTGAATTGGCTCTTCAGTCGCTGCAAATCTTGGGTGTGGTGTAGCCATGAACCAAACTCGCCAACACTGGGCTTCGACGAATTGCTAGACTGTTCCCCTGTGGAGCAAGGACCTGACATCTTGCAAGACCCGGTACTGACATCGGCCGCTCTGTCGCAAGTGCAGTGCATCAGGTCAAGAGGACAGCGGAGCGCTGTTGGGACGGGTCCTATTTTGGGGGGTTGCGTATTATAACTATAGTATAATGGGCCCAATACCCTACTCTAATTATTAAGCCCCCTATATTATTCTCCTTGACCTGCTGTTCAGTGCCGGGCCTTCGCCCCAGATCCCAGGAGACTGCTCGGGCCTCGGGAGGGAAGTCAAGTCGCGAGAAGCAGAGCAAAGGCCTCGCCCCCACTAGGAACAGGACATCGTCGAGACAGCGATCAGGCGTTGAAGGGCAACGATATGGGAGCCCTCAGCATGTGCTCCCACACAGGTACATGTGACTTGCAGCCGAGGATAAATAGTGGCCTGCTTCTGGGTAAATACACCTCTCAAGACGGCTTGGGGGCACGAGGGTGTTACAAAGGCAGAGGCCCTCATTTCCGCTTCCAGGGAGGGCCGCCGACGCAGGCTACATCCCGAAACCGTGGGCGACCCGGAATCTCCCACAACCTAAACCACGGCACCCCGAGGCCCGAGACCCCTCCACCCAAACCGACGCCACCGGGCAGAAACCTTCGTGAAATGTTGGCCGGGCCTGCCCATCCGGTATTCGCTTTCCAGCAGCCTCATGCTCGGTGCACTGCAGAGTTTAGGGTTTAGGGATTAGGGTTTAGGGTCTATGCCTAAGTCCTAAAGCAACAGGAGTCAGAATCTTGATAGCACTGAAGATGGTGGCAATGACAACCACGAGAGCCATGCAAAGAGTACGATCATGAAACAGACAATACGAATGTGGCGGCAAAGACCAATACGTGCACTGGTGGAAGACGTTCGATGGTAATAACGCTGAAAGGTAGTCAACGCAGCAAGAAGAGATGCAAGCTTCAGACGCTTTAGGTGAATGTGGCCAGGTTGGGAGGCCCCGCTTTCTCCCGCTTCTGCAAAGACGAAACAAGTCATATAATAAGTAATACAGAGTATGTTATATTTCGCATAGTACGAATACGCATATTGTACTATCCGAAACATAAACTCTACGATTGCAACTGGTCATGGCATCTCCTACCAAGACGGGAACTGCGTCAGCTTGGCTCCCACGATCTGACAAATCTGAGCTCGGACTTCAGTGCTCCAACACTTACAAGTACCGGGTTCAGGGTTGAGGATTTGGGGCTTAGGGCTAACGTGCCGAAGATGTTGATCCTTGATGGGTTCCAGGGCCAAGGAAACTGTGAAAAAACCTGGAGATCCTTTAGCTCTGCCTCTGCCAACTGCCACCAGCCCAGAGCGGCGGCACGCGCCTGGAGACATACGAAGGTCCGCGCTTCATGCTTTGGCTGAGGTGCTCGGGCGGACTTGTCTCCTTCCGGCCTGGCAGCTTACCGCTGCTTTGTGAACGAGTCCCCTTGAAGGGATGTCCCTGAAGCTTCCGCGCTTCGGAGCTTGGCGGCCCGTCGGAGCGTGCCTCTGCGTCCGCCTTTGGAGTCGACGCAAGGCGACCCATGGCACCGGCCATGCGGTACAGGAGGACGACGGAAGCCTCGGGCACGGGCTTCGAGATTCGGCAAGGTCTTCCTGGACTTCGGCCTAAGGGCCTTTGGGTTCACCGTTCCGGCTCAGCTTGCTTGTGGGAAGCACGGGTCCGGTACCGACTTCTTACACGAGCTGCCCGCGCCCCTCAACAAGTAACGAGATACACTGCGACGACGACAACGACAGCATTGTGTGAAGAACGTGTCAAGCACGATTATTACTAGAACATAGCAACTGTGCCCTACTCGAAACAATCTTGATAGGTGCTGCAAAATGCTTGAAGCCTTAAGCAGAAGCAGAGACACACAAAGCCTTCCTGGGCTTCAAAAAACCGAATCACAACAGTCGCAGCACAACTTTAGACTCTAAAGTACTCTAAACCGCAGAGGCAGCACATCTGGCGCCTGCATGCAAGAGTGCACCTTCTCGGACACCTCCATAGCTTCCGGCCTGCGTGCTCAAAGCGACTACAGGATTTAGCAGCTTCACAGCTTAGGTCATCATTTTTGAAGCAATGACACTGAACCCACTGAGGGGCCGACCGCCACCAGAGCGCAGCTGATCCATGACGTCGGTGCAGACAAGCCAAACACAGGACCTGAAGCAAGCTGTTTATGCGCACACTCTGACAGACAAAGGTGCATGTGTGTATAGATATGTATATGCACACCCACATACATACATACATACATACATACATACATACATACATACATACATACACACATGGACCATATCCATTTGGAAAAAGATTCCCGGATGTGCATGTGTACATAATCATGCGTGTATGCATAAAATGAGTTTGTTTGTGTATGTGTTTTCTTAGTCTTTTTGTCTATGCATATTTCTTTGGCAACGCCGGATTGCAGAAACCCTGGCCAAATACATCTTTTACGACCCTTTAAGCTCAGAAGTTGCGCTCAGGCATGAAGCACCCTTTGCGTTTCACATCATCGGGCAGGGTCGCCATGCCCTCATGTAAATCATCCCATACCACTTCGGGGTTTAGGCCGGGCACCAGAAACCTGGAGCCGGCTCGTCAAATATAGGGGCAACAAGAAGTAGAACTGGGTTTCCCAGCATCAAGAACCACACATGCATCGTAGGAGGAGTTGACACAGGCCGCTACATTACCATTTGTAAACCTGCGTGCATCCACGGTGCAAAAACTCCTATCGGAAAGTACTGTCGTTTTGGCAAACATGATGACGACACCGATGATGTAGTACTCAACAACATGCAGCCTAACTGGGCCTAACTTCCATTCTCGCCAACAACAAAGTCAGTATGACCACCATGCGGCTTCTCTTCATTCTGATTGCGACCTTCTTTGCATCCACTGTCAAAGCTATCATACATTGTCATCTCACTTGTCATGATCGCTGCATCGCTGATCTAAGGGGTCAGAACGCACCCCTGCTTCATGCATAGAGCCCGGCAAGAGCACGGAAAGCCAGGTGATCAAGGTCCTGCATGATGGCGGCGATTTTCGTCTCGGGTTTTTACGGTTCAGGGATCAGGCAATGAGGTCAACAGGGCGGTTGTGGCTCGGTTGCGGTCCATACCCTCCAGGAGATGAGCTGCATCAGAGGCATCGCGCAGCAGCAGGACGGCGTGCGAGCCGCCTGTTGGACAACCACTGACGCCACACCCTAAGTCTCGGCAAAATCCTTCGTGGAACCGGTCAGCTTAGGAGCAGGTGCACGGTCAAATCTGGACGGTAAGGCGTGGGGTCCGGCACTTAGCTGGTATACATTCGTTTCGGCTACCTCCTTCCTTCCCTTGGCAGACACTCCAGAATAAGATGCTGCCGCGAAGTGGATATGCGTCAAGCGATCAGCTGCATCTTGGGGCAGACGATCTAAGCCCCGGAGGCACAAACGCACATCCCGAAATTCCCAAGAAGCCAAAGGCCCTTCTCGTGCCCGTCGCCTGCAAAGGAAGTAGCTGTCACGGCCTGCAGCGCATCCGCTACCCCTGCAGGGGTCCTGTCCATCAGGCCGGTTTCCCCGTCGTAGATGCACCGGCCACAACACTTGGTTATCCCCCCCCCTCTCCCTGAACCCAAGATCCCGAGCCCCGAAAGATGCAACCCTGGAAACCAAACTCTAAACCCCAAACTAAACCCCAAACTAAGCGCCAAACGCCAAAGCCAGCAGAGACGAGATCAGAGCTCCTAGTCTCCCGGGTCCTCACTGAACCCAAAATAGGCCAAGGCCTAAACCCAAAGCCCTCAACCAAATAGAACACAAACCACTCAAACCCGCACCCCTATTAGCCTTATAGCAACCCTCATAATAACTCTTCCAGAAACCCTTGTAGTAACTCGAAACTACCCCCCGAAACCCGCAACCCTTAACCCTAAACAGCCAAACCGTCAACCCTAAACCCTCAACCCTTAACCCCAACCCGAAACCCTAGACCCTCAACCGTAAACCCTTCACCCTCAACCCTAACCCCCAACCCGAAACCCTCAACCCTCAACCGTAAACCCTAAACCCGCAACCCTTAACCCCAACCCTCAACCCTAAACCCTCAACCCTTAACCCCAACCCGCAACCCTAGACCCCCAACCCCAACCCTTAACCCCAAACCCTTAACCCGCAACCCTTAACCCCAACCCTAACCCTTAACCCCAAACCCTAAACCCGAAACTCTTAACCCTAAACCCTTAACCCTGAGCCCTGAACTCTTAACCCTTAGCCCGCAACCCTAAACCCCAACCCGAAACCCTTAACCCCCCAAACCCTAAACCCTCAACCCCAAACCCTCAACCCCAAACCCTAAACCCACCCCCGAATCCCCGAACGACAAACCCTAAACCCCAAACCCTCAACCCCGAACTCCAAACCCGAAACCCTAAACCCTGAACCCCCCAACCCGAAACCCTCGAGAGACCTGGCTGCCAGAACTCCGGAATCCACGGCCAGAGCTCTCTGCCAGGCCAAGAGGGCTAAGGCCACGAAGCGCCTGGGCTCCTGAAGGGCTCCCGCGGAGGTCCCAAGGCCCCCCTGCTTTTGAAGGAAGATACCTCAAATTATGAAGGAATATACCTCAAAGACTTCGTCGGCTTCCAGCTTGGGGGTGAATCTGAGCCCAAAGCCGCACCTCGTGGTCACCCTGGTCGTCTGTGATCGCCCCTTGCTGTGAGGCTTGAGCCTGCAGCAGACGCAGCCTGCCCACTTCCAGCAAGGTCTCGGCTTCCTCTCCCTGCGACTGGATGCACCGCTCCAGCTGCACCACCACGGCCAGTGCAGGAATCCTCCTACTGGCGCCGCTTTTGCTCAGGGCAGCCGCAAAGTCCGGCTCAGAGCTCTGGGCAACGGTGAGGCGAGCGAAGGATGCGCAGTGCGCAAGGTGCCAGCCTTCCTGAGCCTTGGTGACGGGCTCCCGGTCCTTCGCGAGCACGGCATGGTGTAGCCGCAGCTGTCGAAGGCAGAGCAGCGCCGCGGCAAGGCCTCTCGGAAGCTGCAGGCGCAGTGCCTCCACCGCCTGCACGCTGTAACGGCAGAAGCCAGGAAGGGTCTGCGCTGCGGTGCCTTCAAGGCCGGCTAAGCGCAGCCACGTGCTGCAGTGGTCACTCTTGGGAATCCCCGGTGAGGCCGCTGCCACAAGGCCTCGACAGTCGGCTGAGAGCTACCGACAAATACACTGCATCCTGTTGCATACATTGCTTCGAAGAATGCTGCGGATCAAAACGTCTCAAGCAAATGTCCAAAAAGCGTAAGACTGTCGATTCAAACACCACTGTGTCAACATTCAACTTACCATCATCAACCATGACAACATGTTGGAAAACACCACAACTGCACACTGGTACTGAATCATACGTATATTCATGTCTGTCTGTCTGTCTGTCTGTCTGTCTGTCTGTCTCTGTCTCTGTCTCTGTCTCTGTCTGTCTGTCTGTCTGTCTGTCTGTCCGTCGGTATGTATGTGTGTGTGTATGCATGTGTGCATACATACATATGCACGGGATCCTTGAGCAGCCAGTGCTGCAACTTTGTGGCCTGTTACAGCTGGACTGCAACTTCCTGCCTTCATGTGGGACTTTCCGAAAATAAGGGATACCTTATTTGGGGGGTCCTTATAATAAGGATCCCATTATTTAGGGTACTATATTAGGGTCCCCTATTTTCGGAAATCCCCATGTGCACCAGGTCGATGGTTCAATGCTGCGTGGTGTTTCCAGGGGGGCCCGGGTTTAGGGTTTAGGGTTTAGGGTTTAGGGTTTAGGGTTTAGGGTTTAGGGTTGTTTTTGGATTTCGGGTTTTTTGGGGCTGCTCTGAACCTGCGGCCTGGTTTCAATCCTTCTGCCAAATCGGCACTGCAACAATGACTGTCCACCACTTCCTAAGCCTAATCGTCTTATGATTTCCCTAGTTGGTTTATGTGTATTTCGTTTCTGCCTACAGGTTTAGCCATGAGCTGATTTCCTTGCTTCAAAGCCGGAGTCTTCACACGTATATGCAAATGTGTATATAGATAGGTTTAGAGTTTTGGGTATGTCTTTATACCGATAATGGTCATGAGGATGATTATGATGATGATGATGATGATGATGACGTTGATGACGACGTTGATGACGACGAAGATGACGAGGATGCTGAGGAAACTGAGAATCACAATCAATACTTACACACTGCCACTCCGGAGGATGTTGGAAACTATACTGATATTGCAAGCTGATGTGAAAAGCTGATCAAGACACATGTATACACAGATATACATATATATATATATATATACACCATTAAGTTACATGTAAAGCATGTACAAATACACACCAAAAAATGACATGTACCTACGAGCACGAAGAGATTATAGCTTCGGGCAAGGAGCTTGCATCGCCGGAAAGCTCTGTGAATTCTTGCAGCGACTGCCCGTGCAAAACGAGCGCAAAGAGGTCCGACCGCTGCATCATCAGCAGCTGCGGATCGGCTTTGCGAAACTCCTAGCATCAGGGGGTCGCAGAAAATGCGCCTTTTAGTGGCATGCCTGCTGAATATCGTGCGAAGGACGAGTCTGGCCTCGCTTTGCTGAAGACGTGCTCGCAAAACCACCGAGAAGAGCATCTGCAACGATGGAAGTGATGTGTCTCCCCGGTTCAACTCGCCTGACAGGAACGGGACAAATGCTACCGAGACATTTTTAGGACATGCACATGATGCGAGCCACAGCCACCAACAGACGCAGCATAGCCACGCGGTACAGTCTGATCTCATTTTTGGCTGGGGATATGCAGTGCAATATGCAGCTTCATCGTCGCAAGTTGTTGAAAGGCTTCCTTACGAGTCATTTCACTGGTGCCTGCGCTTCCAGTCAGCTGCTCCATGAACGCATCAGCCCAGTCCAAAGATGAGATGCCTCGGACACGGTCGCATTCATGCTACCTGGTGCTGAGCCCGCGATCAGATCAAGAAGACGAGCAGCCAACGCGCCTTTCCAGCAACTTGAAACGTTCCACAATACGCTCTGCAATTGAGAGTGAGAGTTCTGAAAGTCTCCGGAAAAGTCTGAATTTCAGGCCGGTTTGGAGTCAAGGTGCTCTGCTCTGGGCTTGGTGGCAGACACAGCGTAAGCGCTTCCAGGGCGGATGCAAGAACTCTGGATGCAGCCTCCTTGTCAGGGAGAACTGCCTTTGGCCCGCTAAGCTTGCACAGAAGGTGCTACTGTTGATGGACAAATTCTGCATGACCCAAATAAAGTATAGTACCATAAATCCCGTAGTTTAGGTTTTCAAGGTCATGCAGGATTTTGTCCATCAACCGTACCACCCTTCCGGGAGGAGGTAAGATCAAAGACACCTACCGGGCTTCTTCTTCAACATCCTGGTAAGACAGTGGCTCAGAGACGATGTTTTGCTGCAACGACGAACCTGTGGCATCAGCACCATCAGCCTTTCCCTCAACATCCACAAACAAAGAAGGATCAGAGAGCTTAAGCAAAGAACACAGACTCGCCCAGAACTCGCCTTTAGATTTTGGGGTTTAGGCTCCTTGTCAGGGAGAGAGAGATGGCACCAGAGTGGTGGGACCAGCTGCATCAAGAGTTGGATCACCCTTGTGATCGGCTCGGCCACGCTTGGTGAGATCCGACCCCGCCTCGAGAAGCATACCGAATCTCGATCCGATTGAGTGTGGAAGAACTGCAAGGCACAGGACACATGACCGGTCTGCAGCAACGATCTTGTCGTCTACATGGCTACATGGGGGTTTCCGAAAATAGGGGACCCTGATATAGTACCCCTAAATAGTAGGATCCTTCTTCTAAAAGGACCCCAAAAATAAGGTACCCCCCCAAATGTCCGGAAACTCCCAAGTCCTTCCCATGTGCTCATGGCCCTGGCCTGGCCAGTTGGGTAACCGACTGAAGGAGCTGTAGCTGCTCCATGGGCCTCCGCCCGTGGCTCAAAGCTCCCAGGACCTTCCGAAGCTGCCGGGCTGAGCTCCGACACAACACGCCACAAGTACCCCGCCTCATTTTGCAAGGTTTAATAATTATATCATGGGTTTAGGGTTTAGGGTTTAGGGGCTGTGTCTTCAGTTATGCCGCTCAACTTACACAAGGGCTGGGAGTGGCAGACTGCACCTTCTCAGTGCTGACCCCTTCGCTGAACGCACGTTGGGCTTGCCGCCAGCACTGCAACGCCTCAAGCTGGCTGAGAAGGTCGCAGAAACCGTTCACTCGAGCTGTTTTTTAGGGAATCTTTCCCACTAGAAACCTGACGAAGATGCCGAAGTTAGTGCGACTGTTGCTGCAGTGACACTTTTCTCAACTGTAACCGAAGGGCTTAGCAAACCAATTCATGATCCTCAAGCTTCCGGGATGGTGTCCATTTTTGACATGCTTCAGTCTGAAGACGATTGAATACCAGACAGCCAGAACCAATCATCATCGCTTAAGGTCATTCCATGGCAGCAAAGACCAGGCTACAGAAAGAACAACTCCAAGAAGCGTTGATTGGCAATAATCAGCCCTCTAAACCCTAAACCCCAAACCCTGAACCTTAAAACCCTAAGCCCTAAACCCTCTGGCACGGGCCCAGGCCATGTTCGGAGATGTGCCGGCGGTCTGCGAGATGGCGACGTGCACCAGCCACTCCTGTACTTCGCATCTATCCCGGAGTGACAGACGTATTCCTTTCTCTCACTGCTAAACTTTCTTGGGGACTACAAAGGGATATTCCCCCCTTGTTTGTATTTGATATTCTCTGATGGCCGGGATTCTGGGTGGAAGTCACATGGTCACTTAACGTACGACACATGAGTCCCTGATGCTTTGCATCAACAGTGATTCGGGCAAATGCCAAACCTCAAGCATTCAGATGAATGATCAACAGATGGACAGTTCTCTGGATGAGGATACCTTTCTGCCAAAAAGCCCGTCACTGTCGAAATGCAGACTCTGGCTACAAGGACCCATCAACTTGGGCGCGTGCAATGAGCTTCCGTGCAGTCGGCAGGTGCTTCCGGGAGTTTGTAGAAGCGATTGCCAAAGAGTTTCTCAAGCCTGGGCTTGCGGTTTAGAATTTAGGAATTTGCTGCTGAGAGACGAACCTGTGAATGTTCGGAAAGGAATTCCACGAGCACCACACACACACACACAACGAGTGAGGTCTCCCCGCAAAACCTCCAGAGCACTTCTGCATTTAGCAGCTTTAGACTTTATCGAAGGGGGGAATGTCATGCTGTTGAGTCTTGTTGGGCTGACTGCGCCGGCGTAGACGATCAACGCTGTCACTGAATCAGTGGGGTTGCCAAGAAATTCAGACGCAAAGTTGGCACGAGAAGTCGATACTCGAACCTGCATAAACCATAGCATTAAAAGAACGCCTTTAAAGCCAGCAACCTGCGCGCAAATGGCCACAGAGGTCGGTGACGTCATTTTCTGCGATGCCTCCCAGCCCAAACACATCATCTTCCGCAGGCGAATGGCAAGAAGATTTCAGTAAGCAAAAACGGAGAGTGACTACGAACAAGAGTCTGGTCCGAAAGACTCAGCAAGCTAGTTGTTCACAACACCATCAGCGCCGACAGAAGATGGACAGCCCCTCTTAACGATAAGTAAAACCCTTTAGCGCGTGCCTGAAACTATCCGTCCAAGCAGGTTGGCTGATCTCATGCAGACATGAGCCTTAGAACAGCACGACAAATTAAAAGCCGGTGCAGCTGAAGGATCGCAGGCTCTTGTCCAACACCTTCTTCAAGTGCAACTTCACCAAGCTCCACACATGCATCCGCAAAACCTAGGAGCAAGGCCAACGCGATCAACAGTGGATCTGAGAGTGTCATCACCACGTGTTGCTGTTTGGACTACAGATTTCGTCTCTGACAATTACTACTGATACAGCAACACCTCGACATGACACTCTGAAGCCCAACCACCTGGGCGGAGTCGCATCGCTGAAGCTTAAGGCTGCGGCGGTCTCATCGGACAAAGTATTGCTTTCCTTGGTCCGTTCAGTTCGGAGAAGGCATGCAGGCGTTGAGGCGCTTTAAGGAGTTTAGGGTTTAGGGTTTAGGATTTAGGGTCCTTCAGTGCTCAGGGTCTCAGAAGGACGAATGTAGTGAAGTCAGAAGGCAAGAGAACATACTTGAAAGTTTCACGCGCACGCTGAGTTCCGGGCTTCGCCTGGGAACAGAGATTGAGATGCAGAACCGCGACTTCCATGGAAGACACCGACCTACACCTTTCTAGCCACAATTTTGTGCACAATGCTGAATGCTCGGCTCCTGAGAATGCAGAAACGTGCCTCCACCCAAGTGCTTCATCAATCCAAGCAGTATGTCCCAGGCTCGCCTGCTGAGATGGATGCGGGCTTGGCATTGAGACAAGTATAGATCCGCTTCCGCCAGTACAATGGAACCCCAGAACATGATAGCCATGCCCCTTGCTGGCATAACACAAGATGGGCAGGGCATAGTTGCCCTTAAAGGCATTCTGCACAACGGCAGGCCTCCATTCAGAGAGCTTTTCCAGCGAGTCTCCAGCTGCCAAGCAGGCAGCCTGCATACATTACATGTCAGCAAGCAAAATCAAAAGCCAAGCAGCCAACAGCATCTGCCTTAAAGATGTTGCTGCGACGAAGCTTATGTAAGCTCTTCTTGAATGTCGCTCCCGCCAGTTCAACTCAAACCCTGCGTGGCTGAGCTGGAACCTTGACATAAGCCTTAAGCCTTTCATAGGAAAATGCACATCGTGTCAGTGTTCCGCGCACCGACAACGGTTGAACAAGATAAACACGGAAAAGTGTGATCATTTAACTGACGATCAGGGATCGGGTTGCACACTCCGACGAGGCTTCCAAGTCCATCACTGGAAAGCCCAAAGACACCTCCAATCGCAAAGGATCTTCCACCGGGAAGCATCCGCGCTTCTTCTGGTGCAGGGCTTGTAAGCCTGAACATGCCGATCGAGGCATCACAACGATTGACAGTCAACCAACCGTTGCGTCATCCTGCCATAACAAGAAACTGCACTAGCCGGGCCGCAGGCAGAGTCCAGCTTGGCAAAGCCCTAAGCGCCGAACCTCAAGCCCCTTAGCCCTTGACCCTAGATAAGGAGCCGACTCTCGAGGCCCTGTCGGTAACATTCTTCAGCATTCGCCATGTCCTGCCGACCAGAAAGATGGTCACATGATGCCTACACCTTGGGGTTCTAAGTCTAGCGTTGGGTGTTCTGGGCTTGAACCCTAAACCTTACAGCCCTTTATTGCGGACAGTGTACCGCAACATTCGCAAGCTCCAGCTTAGCAACCTACGAGCTGCTTGAGGATGTCCTGACGAACGGCGTGGAAAAGCGGCCATGTATGCGTTTTGCTAGCTGTGCGTTGGCCAGAGTCATGAGTCATGACCCAAAGTTTGAATCCACACATCTAAGGCACTCTCTCCATCTGTCTTTTTGTTCTGTTCTCTCTCGCTGTCTCTCTCTTTATCTCTCTCTTTCCCTTTCTGTTTCTCTCTTCTGACCACTGCATCGAACTTGCGGCACATGCTGTCGGATGAATGCCGCTTAATAAGCCACAAAGCTCGTCGACGTGCTCAGATGAAAAATACCTTTCGCTGGTGATCTTAACAGTGATCTTTAGTCGGTACTAGCACATCAATCATTTTCTACCCAGCTCCGTGCCAAGGAGGCATTGTCGACAGCCGTACAAGTGGGGCATTCGCTTGCCCAGCAACAACGAACGAATTTCCCTCCGACTACGGACATGAGCTGCCACTTTCATACGGAAAGTCGTCACCACCGTCGAGAACGGCGAGTTTTACTGTTTGCTTTTTCGAGCAAGCCAAAAACAAATGGTTAAAAAACTAAAACAATCTCAGGAGAGCTTGGATGAAGAAATTTGAGCTGTTTGAACTGTTACGAAGAGCTCGCACTGCATGTTGTTGACGGGGCTGCCTTTTTAAGCAGTTTTCTGAACAAAATCAACATCAGTGCGTCCCGCTGGCCACTGCCAGTTTCGAGTGAACTCCAACTGTCATCTTTACTTCTTTGAGTTGCAAATGGTGCCGCCAAAACACGAAACTGAAAGAGCTGCACAAGGTGAAATGGCCATCGGCTTACACACCGTGGTAACAGGTAAACGCAATAGTAAAAACATAAGTGACGGGCCTTCCAACGCATGTCGAACAACAGCAACAGCACAAGATCCTGACCACTGTTTGGACGGTCTCTCTCTTTTATCCAGGTTTCAAACCCGCGACGTCTCAGCGCAGGGGCTTCAAACAAACAAGAAAAAATCGAACGTCTTTCCAAACTGAGGAAAAAGGCAAACAAAGCGAAGAAGAAAGAAAACAGTTGGTCGTGCTCGCTGAGTGTACCATATTTCGTTTTACTGTCAAAACCTGCAAGCCTACCACAAACTCAACACTCAACATGCAAGACATTTTTCCAAAACAAAAAAATTGACATTTGAAAACTCCGCAGCGCTTCAGGTTGAACCGCAAAGATGCCGCCGGCTTGCCACACGCTTGTATTTCTTCGCTTAAAGCCCGCAAAGCGATTGCGCGCAGGTCCTTCTTGTGGCATTTCATTTGTTGACATCGCTTTCAGACTCCGTGCTGGTACGGTGGGGTGCTTGGAGAAACGACGAAGAAAACGATCTTTTGTTGAAAAGATTCAAGAGCATGCATCGCGGTCAACCGTTTTCCCCGTTACTTGGTGCCATCCCGACGACCCCAGTTTCGCCACTCCGCTCAAGGGGGTTTTGTGGGCGGGGGGGCTTTCCGCACTGTGACCAACTGAGGGAGGAAAGCAAAACACCAACCATTGTAGAAGCCGCTGCCTCTTCCCCGTCACGGCTACAGTGTCACTTGCAGTGACTTCGTCCAGACCACGGCCTGCTTCGGATATCATGCGATTGAACCTCACGGTTGTCTGGTTTGGACACAAGCGCAATGGAATGCTTTGAGGTCTGAGGATGGCCTTGCAAGACCGCTGTCCAAAAACTTTTTTGGCGTGAGCAGGTCTCGTCGACGGCGGTTGCCGCACTCGGTCCTAACGAAATCTACAAGAAGCAACAATGAACTAAAAAGCAACTCATAAACGGTGAAACGAGCTGCGACCA
>CAJNDV010014336.1:0-10837 GCA_905221635.1 Symbiodinium sp. CCMP2456
GACTTGCCATTGCGCGACCCTGAAATTTGGGAAGCGGGGCATCTGAGCTCGGTAAAAAATTGCTGAACGACTTTTTCCGGCAAAGTCCGCAAGTCGTAGCATGTTTCACCGCTTTTGGTGGTTTTCTTGTTCTTTGTTGCTTATTGTCGAGGACCGAGTGCGGCAGCCGCCGTCGACGAGGCCTGACCACGCAAAAAAAAATCAAAGCTAACTTTGTAAGGCAGCAGTTGCTGCCTGGAGCTGCAGGGTTGAGAGATTAAGGCTGTACGGCCAAATTTGAGTCTTTTTGCGCTTGAAAAACAAGTGACGTGTGAATTGCGCTGCGGGTTCGTGCAGGCGGCAGAAGGTGTTAGGATCCAGGAGTTGCAGCTTCAGTTGTTCTGCATGTCTGCTGCAGCTCACAATAAGCTTTAGCAGGTGCGGTCGCGGTGGAGAGGTGAGGAAACGCCTGCTTCGTTTTCAGCCTTGTACGCTTAATGTTTCGCTTTGGCTCCCACCCTCCCTCACCGTGGTCCACAAGCAGCTTTTGCGCTTTCAGCTGTGCTATGCTGCTTTGCTTACCAATGTCTTTGCACGCTGTTGCTTTGTTCTGTACTGTATATGGCAATACAGGCTTTTGCCAACGACTGCACAGCAGCTGCTTTCCGACCCGCTTTTGACCAAAGGTCGAACGCGTCCTACGACTTTGAAGCCGCAGTCGTTTTTCCGGCAAGCCGAAACAACAGAAGCTGAGCGAGTGAACGTTCGTTAGTCCGCTTTCTCTTGCTGCTTGTCACACTCTCGGTAACTCGCTTAACTTAGAAGCTCTAAAGCCGTATCCTTTGTTGTTGCGTGGTGGAACACTTCCCTGAACTAGCACGTCGGCTTTCCAACAACTGCAGAGGGTCAGCTGAAACTCGAAACCAAAAGTCTGGACCTTGAGCCTTAAACCCAAAATCTTACGTAAGCTTAAGGCGCGAAGATAAGCGAGACAGGGCATATAGACGCCAACAGCTTCACCAGACTACGCGATGCTTCAAGATCTTGGATACACGTGGAGCATGTTGAAACCGTACCAACAAGTGACCTCGAAACTCCGGTAGTAGGAATCCAGACCTGCGATCTGCAATGTTCTGTAGTAGAGATTTGCCGCAACTAACAGGCAAAGGTTCTCAGCTGCCCGAAAGGATTCCCAACCTCTCGTGACGACATGATTTTTTCCGTTCAAGCGTAAACCTGGTGAGTCTTCAACCATAGAATCTTCACATACAGTCTCGTTTCCAAAACTTGATTGGACTCTCGAACAGAAACCGAGCAAACTGGGTGGCAGTTGCAAAACCGGTCCATGGCATGACCCGGCCTGCCATTGACTTGGAATCGCTTGATTCTGCTGTCCCGTCAAGCAGCAGCCGAATCCGCAGGTGGTGGAGCCGCATGCAATGGCAGTGGTCCTTTCAATAATGTTTGCGATTCAGCTGGCTCTTTTCTCTGCATCCCCCGCCCGCGTCGGTGATCCTCGGTGTTGGGAAGGATTTGAGGATGATCGAAGAAAGGCTTGTTGTTCGGATGCCATGGCTTTTCTGCATCTGAACTGCGGGAAGCAACCCTTCGGTTTCGAGAGGTGCTGTTTCGACGTGGGGAACTCAGCCGAGTCTTGCACTCGCAGCCGGTCCCAGTTCGGCGAGGAACTTTCAGTCATTCAGCTTCTCGGCTGGCAGATGAAGAGAAATGGGATTTATGTGGAGATGGGTGCGCTGGACGGCGTCACCTACTCAAACACGCTCGCGCTGCAGACTTGCTTGGGGTGGACCGGGATGTTGATAGAAGGCAGTCCGCGCCATTTTCAAAGGTTGTACCAGAATTATAAGGATGTCGAGAGTGTGATTATCAGGTACGGGGCGGTGTGCGCACCTCCTCTGACGAACGCGACGTTCAGCAAAGGCATGCGCGTACCTTCTATCGATGGAGACGTGACGTATCTGCCCACAGGGCTTCGTAAACGATTTTCCTATCGCCGACAGCGAGTTGTTGTTCCTTGCCGCCCCATGGATTGGTATCTTCAGCAACTCCCGAAAAAGCATGTGGACTTCATGTCCTTGGATGTTGAAGGTGCTGAGCTGGAAGTTCTGCTCACCATGGATTTCACTGAAGTATTGGTGGAAGTGTTCTTGATCGAGTTACATGACTGGGGCAGATCCGAGCAAATACAAAGCTGGAAAATTAGGAAGCTGATGGGTAACCTTGGCTACAAGGAATGCAGGAACGTCGATGTCTGGCCGAACGGACTGTTCGTCCTTCAAGACGGACCATACTCAAGCAGATGCTCGTAAGAACGATCAGGTTTCTTGTGACACGCAGCGATACACGAGATTTTGCACGGCGAGCACGAGCACCGTGTCTGCGAATGTGTCGCAGTCGCTACCAAGACTGACCCGAGCTCAGCTCTGGGTGTTAATCAGGGGGGTGGAGACGTGTTGCATATCCGGCCATGTGACAAGAGTGGTGCTTTTCACTGGTGTGCAGTTTCTCCGGAAGCAGGATCACAAGCTTGGCCTTCAGGCGGCGGGGTAGGCTCGGTTCGCCTACGAACGCAAGTTCAGAGCCTGGAAGATCACAGCTTAGGCTTCTCCGCTGGAAACCGAGGTTCCAGGATGCCAGCATGAGGCCTTGGAGCAGTTGCTGTCGCGCGGTGTCCCGCCCACCTGGAAAAAACTGAACAGCTCAACAAGCTACATGCCTGTCGCTGCTACTCTTTGTAAGCGCCAGTCATGAGCGATCACAGCAGCATCGAAGCCAAGCCGGACCTCATAATCCGCTGCTCTTGCCATTTTGTGGCTGAAGCTGCGGCGACCTACCCATTCGATACCGAACCCGCATGCTGTTGTTCGTGGGGCGCTCAGGTAACCCGAATCCAGACATGCTGCACCGCACATCGGAAGCCTTCGGCTTTCGTAGGATCTCCCAACAAGGCCCTGTAGGGAGTCAACGGCCCAAAACCCAAAATCCCACGACATGGCCTCAGGCCCAGAATCAAGTTCCCGAAGCCCTCTATAGAGCCCCAGACTAGAACCTTCTGGCTCGGCGAGGTCACTGCAAAATGAAATCGATGGCGGCCACAGCCTCGGAGAGTATTCTGCCGACGTAAGTTGAAACAGAGGCGAATGTGGGACCTGAAAACATGAGAGTCATCTTGTTCTCTCATTGTTAAGAGCCCCAGGCCCCTCGTCGGGTGTTTGGGAATAGTATTGGTCATTTTCTGGCTTCCATAGTACTGCAATGCGAGCTTTGGTTTTGGGCTTTCTGTGTGTTTCGTTTCTACTGCCTGCAAGGTTGCACTTCCGCACTCAATCCTCCTCTGCTTCGCTATCACCGTTTGTGCCACGGAGCACTGTGAAGAGGACGAACCGAATTTTGTGTGGCGGTGCGCATTCCACACGGCCTCAAGTCCCACTGAGCCCTACGCATGGAACCTGAATCCGCTTGAACCGCACCCGCCCTACAGTACCTTAGAGCTTTCCGAGCTATTGGTGAGAGTTTCGGGGAAGGAGCACAGCACATTTCAGCTGCTGCAAGTGAGCCAGGCGGCCTTACGGGACTGGACCTGGGGCGGGGGTTTGAGCTCGCTATCGCCAGAGGAGTCTTCGCTTTTTCGGTGTTTCTTTGGGCAAAGAACGGGTTCGTCGTTTCGAGACCTCGTTCACGTTGCGCGGACTAGCGGTTCTTGGAGATTTGGGGCTTGGGAGTCTAGGCGTTCGGCTGTCCTGCTTTGGTGAAAAGTTTTTTTGTCGATTTTCTTTGCATAACATCCTAGACTCCTAGAGACACAAGAAGCTGAACCCCAATCTGCACAAATCGTAACATCGGACTCTTAGTTCAGCATGGGTTTTGAGATGTTTTGGGTCGAACTTTCGATTTCGACCCGTAAGTGATCTTAATGCCAACATGCAAGCAATTGGAACGCCCGCGAAGGGTAGGGCCCAGGGTGAATGCTTTGCACAAACACTCAAAGAATTCTTCGGAATTGGCCCCTCGCGAAAGCTTCTTCTTCGGCCAAAAATCCAGGCCCTCGACGTCCCCGCAGAGCGTGTAGAAGCTCAGCGGGAAGATGACTTGGGCTCAGAAATCGCTGTAACAGTGTGCCCCCATTTGCTGGAAATGGCTTCTTGCCAGTACCGCTGTCGTCTGCAAAGGCCTGTTCCAAGGGGGCCGGGTTTAGTGGATTGGATGCTTTGTCACCTTCACCCGATGGTTTAGAGAGTACGAAAGATCCGAGAGCAAGGTCGCACAGGGCTTCTTCCATGCCGTCGGCTCGGCAGAAGCAGCAGCCGTCCTGCCGCTGGGCCTGACATTTCAACTTCCGCTATGGCCATTATGGTATGTATATGCTAATAGAGAGCCCGAAATACAAAGTACTAAGATCCAAAAAAAGAAAGGGACCCCAAACAAGGCACCCGCGATTCTACGAAACTTCAACATTGTAATCTTGGTGCACGCTCCTGCGAACGCCGACTCCGATTAAACATGTTCTCCAAAGACCTTAACCTTTCCGCACAGGGGCGGGGCTCTTTGAGCAAAGGCCAGGAGTTTGGGGTTTAGGGTTGGTTTAGGGGTCCAGGGGTTTAGAGTTTTAGGGTTTAGAGGGTTCAGGGTTTTGGGTTGCAGCTCCCAGGCAGCCGGGGCTCATCGCCGAGCGCACCTTCGAGGATGCCCTTAGACGGGACCTCCCCTTCTTCATAAGGAAGTGGTCAAAGCCAGAAGTGATACAATAAATAAATCTACAAGTCTATACCTATGTATCTAAATTCAGAGGCTGTTATTGTTGGCTTTGCGATACTTCGCTCGTCTTCTGGAGGTGTGGGTTGCAGGGTGTAGGCTTTCTAGGGTTCTATGATATGCTAGGACTGTGGAGTGGATGTTTCGCCTTCTCCATGTCTTGATCGCCACGATATTTCAACGTAAACCTTGAGTCCGAAGCCGTGAACCGTCATGGCTACCTTAACCTACCCAAACCGACTTTTTGGTAGGGTTCTATATTTTCAAAACTGTGGTAAAAAAAAGAACCAACAAAAAGTCGGTTGTGGTAGCTTAAGCCAAGTCTTAGGATATTTTTTGGTAAGGGCGCATGAAGCTCCAGCGATCCCGAGAAGCCCGCAGGGCCTTTCGTCTGTAGTCCCGTTGACTGACCCGCTGGCACGCAAACTTTGGAATCGCCACAGACAAGAAGATACCCCTGTCTATAGACACGACAACAAGACTAAAGCGAAGAAGAATCATAAGACTCGGATGGCAGTAGACCTACGTGCAACATGACTGATGCTTCGTCTGGACGACAGGAGGTCTTCGTCACAGCCTCCTCGAAGCAGCAGCAGCCGGTGGCACTGACCCAGAAGAGCGCCCGGCCACCCGAGAAAGGACCACCGCTTCCAACGTACTCAGATCTTTCGTGGTTAGGTGCTTCAGCTCTCAGAAAGCTCTTCCGATCCGAAGTTGCCTCCATCCGTCGGACACAATGCTTTGCAGCTGCAGGGTTTCGTCGCAGGGGTTTAGGGTTTTGTCTTTAAGGTTAATTTATTGTTTAGGGAGTTCCGCTGCTAGCCCTCGCAAGTTTTGCAGCATGAGGGAGACCCCAACACCCGCAGATTTCGTCCTGGAGGCGAAGGCTCAAACATGTCTGCTGTCGATCTTCGCTTTGTCAACATCCGTCGTCGAATTCTTGTGGTGACACCTTTTCATTGTGGGGCTTTCGTTTTAAACACTGTACAGCTTGTAAACCGCGTAAAACCTCGAGTATAGCAGCTCCCGCGCCGAAGCCTCTTGAAAACCTCTGAGGCCGAAGCTGCCGTGGGAACGGAGACCATCTGCATCATCGTGTTTCGGGCTCGGCTCGGATCCGGTTGGGGTTTAGGGTTTTGGAGGTATAATGGTTTTGGGGTTTCGGGATTTAGCGGTTGCGGTCTGGAGCACAGGTTTTGGGTTATTGCTTTTCGATGGGGTGCACTGTGGGTGCTTGTTGCAAGCTTCATGCCGCAGAAGCATCTGTCTGCACCGCTAAACCCTCGACCCTGAACCTCGAACCCTAAGCCTTAAACCCTGTTCTCATGCTTTGGTTTGTTACTTACGCCCGGTTGCAAAGCATAAGTTGCAGCGTAAGCCTTCGGTGTCCAAGGAGGTCGGAGGCAATCGAGGTTTGGAGTTCGGGGGTTTTCGTATCTCTCGGCTTCAAGGGTAACAGGAGACAGGCCGAAGCTCCTTTTGAGCCAGTCAGGAAGAGTTCCTGAAACTCGCTTGCGAGCGTCAGTGGCGCGCAGGAGTAGCTCGGTGCAAGAGAAACCCCGGAGTCTCAAGGGGCGCCGTCCTCCTGGCGGTTCTGGTTTGCCTGATCTTCTGCTGCTTCCGCCCCGCTGTGTCCTACGAAGAGGCGGGATCTCGAGCTTGAAAGCCGCACCACTCCAATCCAATATCAGCAGAGCCCTGAAGTGAAACGGAGCACGAAAGATCTTTAGAGGATCCTAAACTTTAAACCCTGAACTCTGAACCCTGAACCCTAAACCCTGAGCCCCAAAGCCCAGAAGGCGAGCAAGGAGGGCCAGGGCCAATTCATCCCCGCGGGCGCCGCAGCGCTCCAGCGGCCCGGACCCTCAGAGCTTTGGGGATGCCGCAGACGGACCGGAAGGGATCGTCCAGTAGAAGGACTTGTATTGTAGTATGTGGTCTTCTATCATGTTACAATAGTATCTTGTCATATCTTCTGGTATGTTCTCTTAGTTTGTTATTATCTTGTATGAGGATTATAAGTTTTAAACCGTTAGCCCCAAAACCCCAGATTATAAAGGGGCGACTGTTGTTGGCTTCGTCTTTTGGTGACGCTGCTCTCGGATATGCTTTTTCGAGGGGCTCGGACTTGATGGGCTGCATTTTGGGGATTTTTGGGGTTGAGGGCTTGCCTTTGCCGCAGAGCTTCTTCTTGGGTCTTGTCCGAAATCGTGGCAGCAGCTGTCACGCCTGAATGCACCTAGAACCCGAACCCCTATGTCTACATTATATGATCTGTATATATATATATATTTAATGTATATATGTATGTACGTATTCATGTATATATGTATATATGTATATGTGTATATGTATATATGTATATACACATACATACATCTAATTTGTACATACCTCCCTCCCTCTCTCTCTCTGTTTCCCCCCTCCGCCCAGGCGGCCTCAGAACCAAGACTGCTGCTGACCTGCTGACCGCGTGCGGGGGGTGCCATCCGAGTGTGGGAGCAAAAGGAAGAGTCAGAGGGCTAATGCCGCCATCTGCCGCCCTCCAGGCCGTCCATACTCCGCTGTGTCCTGCACCGATATGTTGTGCCCCTTAATTATCCGCAGTCGCCTTGGCTTGGAGCCCTTCAAGGCATCGACAACCCTGGAAGCAAGGGATTGTCTGTGTAAGTGTAAGCCTACCGTCTCCAGTCCTCCGAAGAGACCCTCGATTCCCTACAAGCCCCGGCAACGAACCCGAAAGGTGCGAAGACCAGGCTCAGCCCCAGCCCCCCTATAGCCCCAGCCACCTGCCCCCTCACGCCTGCACATGTGGGAAGTTGTGTGAACCTGGGTCGTCCCAGCCGATGCTGCGGGCTGGCCGAGCGGGCGTGCAGCGCAGGGCCCCTAACAAATCTCAACACAGGACACTCATTTGTGGCATGCTGTGGTGCCGCAAACTCCGACTGCAAGCGACTCTTGACCAAACGCACCTTGCTCCACAAAGAGGAAAGACGAGGGAACTTGGGGCTTCTTCGTTTTTTTTTGAATTAGTGCCCAGCCTCCCAAGAAGCCGAGCCGGCCCCAGGCATCGAAGTCTCCAGAGAGGCCGCCCCAGGCCGTCGTCCGCTGCTCGGAGTGCTCTCGTCTCAGGGCTTCTTGAGACTCAAAGCATGGGGCGTGTGCTCTGTTGCCAAAGCGCTGTGAAAGGCCAGCTGTTTTGAGCAGCAGTCCTTTGCCCTTGTTTTCATTGTCTTTCTGGCGGGTGTCGTCGTTACTGTTGTGGTTGCTGCTGTACCTGAACCTGATGTTGTTCTCACTTAGCCGTTTCTCGGTGGGAAGAGTCGACACTGCTTGCAAAGAAGAAAAAGATGAAGATGAACGAGCCGCTGCCAGGGCTGGTATTCGCAAAGCCCTGCCTCACGCCTCTGGGCGAGGAGACACCCGCCGAGAAGCTTTCTAGGATCGAACTTGAATTTTCTATTCCTCGCCTCGACTCCACCCCAACATGAAGCCATTAGCCACGGATCCTTCAACCCTACACCACATGCCCCGAAGCAGCTTCTGTCTGGATCCCGTCCGCCTAAAGCCTGAACCCTCAAGGCCCTCAAAGCCCTAAAGTGGATCCCTAAACCCCAGCAAGGCATCGAGCCAGAGCCTCGGGGGTCTCAGGAGGTCTTCGGCTGTTTCTCGGACCAGGCCTTTAGTTCTGAGAGCAAGGGCCCTTAAGAGGCTTTGGCAGCGTGGGGCTCAGGTACAGATTGGGATCCAGCGGGTTTACAAAGGCTGGTGTGATCAGTTCGAGCACCGGAGCACAGCCTCAGCACATTGGTCAGACAGTCAAGCGCACAGGCGGCAGCTTCGGGAGAGTTGAGGGCAACGTGTGGTTAAAAGGAGCAAAGCCGGTTGGTGACATCGTTTCCAAAATGGTCAGCCTTTCACGTCGTTCCGCGAGAGTCATGGCAAGGGGGAGTCACGCAGAGCTTTGAGAATGGCTGGGGCGAACCTCCATCGGCCCAACCGAGGAGCTGCTCAGACATGACTACTTTTGAGGGGGTGCACTCCAGAAACACGCAAGCAACACGAGCTACCTTGCGGGGGGTGGGGGCGGGGTTATTGGTTAAAGGTTCACATCAAGCCTTAACCGATATCACAACTGACATTGTTAAACATCGAGGCGCTTTGCCTTCCAAACCCTGTCCCAGGCATCCCAAGTCCACAAGCCGGACAAAGTAACGAGTTTTCATGGTAGGTAGATCCTAAACTAGAACCCCAGCAGAACCGCAGGAATATGTCCCATAACCGCATTGACATCAAGGCTTCCGAAAAACCATGGCAGTGTGCCGAGGTCCAAAGGTCCGGCTTCTGCCCCGGCAGAGGCAGGGCTTTACTTGGTAATAGGGATCTTCTTTTGAGGGGCCGAGGGACGTTTGAGCGGCTTGGAGTTTCGTTTTGTTGAATTGTTTTGGTGGAGGGGCGCGGTCCGTTTCGTTTTTTGGCACTGGGGGAGGGGGGGGGACGGGTTTGTGACATGTCTGGAAATCATGGTTTCGGGTTGTTCCGTGTTTGCCGCAAAGCTTCTCAAGCAACCGAGATGCAAGCTGGCATGCAACCTCATTATGCTCCTCCGTACAATCCGGACTACGATCCCTGGCAAGAAGATTCGGATGAGTCCGAGTTTCTCTACGGCGAGCCGTCTGAATTCCAGCGTGTGCAAGCGGCCCTGCAAAACGCAGTTTTGGACAGTGCAGAGGCTTCGGACATTGCGAATGCGCTGACACGAACACAGTTGCCAGGACTCGAGAGTATGAGCGTTCCAGCGCTCGAAGCACACATCGCTGATCGTGCCTCAGAGTTGAGAATGCTCGTTACCCAGCTCGAGAGGCTGAAAAGTGCTGAAATCACTTTGGACCTGCTTCTACCATCGGGCCGCTCTTTTGCACACGTGGTGAAGATGAGGAGCAGGATCTCAGCAATCTGCAAGTCAATCCGGCGCCGTGAGCTGAAAGGCTCGAAAGACGGGGAGGTGAAGCTTGTTTTGGGGACTTTGGAGATGCAAGGAGACAAGACCGTCTTTGACTACGGCCTGGCAGATGGAGATTCCCTGACGGTCGTATTGCAAGCGGCCTCGGAGCCGTCGCGATGGTCCCAGCTGTGGCCCCCCGTCCGTTCCGGAATGCCTTGATCGGCTCGATGTCTTTTGGGCGGTTTTGGGTCGAACCCTGTGCTGCCGTATCACGCAGTGTCACACCTCTTGTTCAAATTCACTTCCGACGATTTCCTGGGTGCCAAAGCCTGCAGCCAAAAGCGATGCATGAGCTGCGACAGAAGAGGTGGAGGCCTCCCCCTGGTCGTCGTGACATGAACCCTCCAAGGCTCTGGTGATCGAGTTGCTACCCTGGATAGGCTGTCTCGACATCCGAGACCCCCCTCCCCTCCCAGAAGCAAACGAGGCCAACAAACGGTAAATGACCAGCCATCAATCTCCATGTTCTGAAGGCCCTCCACAACAAACGCAGAAGGTTTTGAGTGGCCTTCTTCCTCGGTTGTTGGGATACATCGGATGGAAGGCTTCGGGCGAAGTCGATAGCATCTTTTTCAGGTCCACGGCTTTGGGCTTCAGGCTTTGAACTTTGCAGGGCTCTTTAGGGATTTGAGGATCTCCAGGTCTGCAAAAAGATTCAAAAGTAGCAGAAAACGAAGCATGATGCTTGCGCTGAGGAGGCTGACACTTCGAAGCGTAGCCAGTACCTTTCAACCTAAAGCCCCAACCCCGAACGTGCCCTGCCAAAACAAGGAACTAACCCCACACCAAGCCACTAAACGACCTGTTCAACAGATCAATCCCCTCCAACCCCCATTGTCTAATGCAGAGCCCTAAATTAGTTTATGCATATCACTTTTTTGGAGGCCTAAACCCAAAACCCCTAAAACAAAAAGCAACTTAAGCCCTAAGTGACCCCAGAAAAAGGGAGCCCTGATAGGACCGAGCCGGCCTCTTGAGCTTCCGCTCCCTGGCGGAGAAGGTGGGGGTTCAGGGTTTAGGGTTTAGGGTCTAGGGTGCCTCTTCACAGGGCGGATCGCGGGCGGGGGGGGGGGGGGGGGG
>CAJNDV010014336.1:24246-36869 GCA_905221635.1 Symbiodinium sp. CCMP2456
GGGTCGGAAGCGACACCGTTACCCTATCCCCTTCACGCGCCTCTGTAGGTTTTCCGTAGACCCCTACCGGAGTTTCGCAGAGGTTTGAACCTGGAAACGTACAGGCTCCCGTCCCCGAACTGGACCGGGCTTGCTGGACCGGAACAACTTGAGTACCAGGGAGGCCTGCAGCCGAGGCTGCAAGCGAAGTGGCAGTGCTACGACGCCTACGCTCGCGCTCGCAGCCCCAGCGAGAAGAAGATCAGGGTTCCACGAACTTAATAGGTTAAAGAGTTGTTAGAGTGTCTACACCTTAAGGCTTTAAAGATTCGGATAGGGTTTTCGGAGACGTTTTCATCCAGCGAGGCCCGAAGATAGTGACAGCAGCAGAGAAGAATAGAATAGAATACAATGTGAGAGAATCTTATACATTCTGGCGTAACCGACATCGAATCTCGTCGAATCTAATCTAATCTGGTCTAATCTAATCTCATGAAATCTAGTCTAGCCCAAGCTAACTTGAGCTTGTCTCATCTAACCGAATCTGCCGAGCATAACCGAATATCAAGAGCAAGATCAACACAAAGACAAGGCCCAAAAGGGATGAACGTCCGAAAAGAGCACTGGCGCCATGAGTTCTTCGAAGATGGAGATTGCAGAAACCCAAAGGTCTCCATGTCGCTTGGCGTGAACCACATCTGCATGACGATGTCCTACTACGTGATCGGTTCGGACCTCAGGCGGTGCAGCTGTGCAGAACTCTTCGAGTTCTGCAAGCGCGCTGTGGCGAATGATTTATCATGTACTCTGGCCGATGCTGAGGAACATAGGCTTACATAGAGGAGGTTGCCATGCCTTTCGAGGCGTGTGCAATGCTTCGCACCGCTTCGCATGTACCCAGGCCTCACGGTGCTGGAGTACCGGTCGCCGAGATCTGAGCGGTATTTGCTCCAAAGATGTCCGAAGGTTTCCCTGCAAAGGATGTGAGGATTTCGGGTCTCGGCTCCAGTCTTTTGAACAACTTTGGGCCTCCCCGAGCCCCGAAGCCGAGGCCGTCCATCATGTTTGCCCTGGTCCTGGTCTTCCAGCGCCGCTCTCGGAGCGGTCGGAGGTAAGAAGCTGGCCTATCAAATCTATCTGGTGACCCCTAAGCCTTTTTTCAGTACAGGGCTGGAGCACAGGTCTTGAACTTACCAGAAACAAGCCCCAGCCTTCGAGCCCTAGCAATCCAGGGCACTTGGTATGGAGACGACACGAGATGATGTTTCGTGAACTCCCCAAGCCCCAGTGGTGAAACCGTTATACATCTTTCGCTGCAGAGTGCTTTTCGCGCCGCTCCCTACCTGACAGCCCAAAGCTTCGACGAAACCCCTCCCGGCCCTGCATGCTCCAAGTACCTCAACAGTCGTGAACCCAAAGCCCTAAACTTCATGAAAAACGCGTGCAACATCTGGACCATTCTGTTTGCATTAGTGGAGCAAACGCGTTCATGTAAACGCAGCGAGAGCTGCAGGACTGGTTGATCTCTTCTGCTGAGCCCTAATTTCCATGCATGCCTGCATGATTGCTCAACTGCAGCATTGCTCAAGTGATACACAGACTGCGCAAATTGCGTTTCCATTTCATGAAGCCTGTCGCAGCAAAGCTTGCGCTCGTGGTGTCCTGCTTTCATCTACTGGCCGCAGTGAGGCCCAGCGGTGAGGTTCTGACGCAGGGCTTTGGGCCTGGGATCCCAAAATGCCCCACAGCGCGTCCTGCATCAATGTCAGGCCAAACATTCCTGCTGAACATGGGAGATTTTGAGAACATTTCGATCTACCAAGATTGGATGCTGTCAGAGTCCGCAGATTGTAGCAACCGCGTTGGAGCAGCAGTTCTGGATCCTGAGGTGAATCACACGAACCCATCTGAAAGTTCAGAGCTTTGGCTGAATATCCTGCATGTTCAACCTGACGTCAGTACGGTGTTTCTATGCAGCCAAAGGAAACATCATCAGACAGAGCAGACAGTTCCGTGCTTGGCCAAGTTGAATTTGAAGCAGAGACGGGTGACGTTGGTGGATATGTTGCAGCCTTTTTTGCGTCCTTTTTTGAATGAAAGGGTGTTGAGAGGTTTCCAATCCTTGGCATATTACCAGCAGTACATGTTTGAGGCATTTTTGCTTGCAGGGCTCTTGATGTTGGCCGCCTTGGCAGTCTGGTCTTCCTATCTGTTCTTCAGTGCCAAGGCAGAGGGTTCGCGCTTTGTATTCATCGAGAGTAGTAGCTCTAAAGGTGGCATGATCTTGCCATCCCCGGTTGATACAGTGCTCCTGTCGTTGAAGAGTTCGTCTCTCTTTGTGGCCGGCTGTGGCCTATTCATGGCTCAGGGGTGCTTCTTCTTCGAGAAACATGATGATGCAACCAGAGTTGGCTACGTACTGATTTTAGTTTTTCCACTCGTTTTTGGGAGTGCCGCCTTGCTCCGCATCTCCATCTCAGCTGCACGCTGCCGGGTCTACTTCCAGGCTCTCAGAGATGGGACGCTGGTGACATACAAGACCGGCCTGTGGCGCAGTCATTTGTTGATTTGGTTTTGGACAGGCGCAGTGCTCTGCATGGGCAGCGCAGCCCGTGTTTTGTGGCAGCAGGGTTCGTTCAATCGCACTGGAGTGCTGCAGTTGGCTCTTCTTGCATCTCCGCTGTATTATATGTCCTCCAGCATATGGAACACTTTGGCTGCTGAAGCTACTGTGCTCAAAGGTCATTGCATGATGGCCTTGGGACGTGAAGAGAGCAAAGCTGAGTTGAAGCCGATGGAAGAGTCCGCGCTAATATGTGCAGCTAGGGGTGAAGCCTCAGGAACTCCGGCTGCTGAGTTTGGAATTCGTGATTTGGGCTGGGTCGGGCCTTACGCGGCCAAGGACTATTTTGGTTTTCAGAAGCTTGTGCTTCAATTCTTTCAGCCAATAATGCTTGTCATGCTGTTGGGCTTGGCGTTTCTCACCTGGAAACATGTACTGCTCACATTTGCAATTCAGCCCGAGTTAAAAGACATTATGGTGCAGGGGGGCAACCTCACATCTCAGCATTTCTTTCCGGAGAAGACACGCTACGGAGTTGTTGTGCACACCACGAAGCCTGACTTCACCCTGGTAGCGCTATTGGATCAACAAGATCCCAACACGATGCAGTTGTCCCAGAGAAAAGTGGATGCAAAGTACGAAGTCCTGCAGCATACTGCCGGAGACCAGCTGGAACAACTTGTCAATATGAACACCGATCGGTATCCCGTGGACATAAAAGTCCAAGTAAACGACACAAGCAGCTCCGTCGATTACAGTCTACAGATGTTCAAGTTCGATGTGGTGCCTGAATCAATCACAGCCGCGGGCACTACAGTTAGCGGGGAAGATTTTCGGACATGTGTTTCTTGGGATGTGTTGTGCCGGCATCCTACAATCTACCTGCCATCTGATCTGACATCCCTTTCCCTTAACGTCTCTGTTTTGCACTTCATTATGGACGTGCCACAGAAGCATCGGCGGGAGGCTGCGTACACCGTGCAATTTGCTCCAAACTTGACTTGTCGGACGCTTGACTTTAGAAAACGTGGCTGGGTAGCCGTACAACAGACCCAAGCAGGCTGCTACTATGTCTCCCCACCATTTGCAGACAAGTGTGGCATGTCCGATCATGAGGACATTGATTTCTTCCTCCGCAGCCGGAACCTCAGTCTGGAATGGACTTTCTGGGCAAGATCTGACAACGACAAAGCTGACAATGACACAGTCCCGATCGTGAAGACCACATCTACATCACAAGTGTCCTTGCCACTTGATCTTCCGTCAGCGGACTCCAGGTGGGATCGTCGAAAGTGGTTGTATAAGACGGCTTGCTCCCATGGTCGTGTAGAATTTGCTCCCCCCTCCCCCTCCCATGGCCTGTTAGGGCTTCGGAAGCAAAGGATGCCGTAACCCATATGTCCATGCTTGCAAATATTACAGCTTCAATTCCGAAGAAGAAACCCACAGGAGCCGGACGCCCTGGAGTCATGAAGCTGTTGGCCTCCCAACCCTTCCGAAGTATGGGACTTGCGGAGCAATTTCTCAAAAAAGTCCAACTCACCGGGCCATTCGAGACCATCCATTGAATTGAAATGCTCCTTTCCGCTGGCCAATTCATCGGGAACGGCTAACAAGTCATTCCTTACGAAGAAAAGCGGGGAATTCTGGGAATTACCAGGTAATCCTGCTATTGCTCCTCTTAAGTCGAATTCCTCTTAAGGGGTTTAGGGTTTGGGGCTGAGGGTTTAGGGTGTCGGTATCCAGTTCCAAGATCTTTAGGCCATTGTAGGCATTTTAGGCCTGTAGGGTTTGGGGTGTAGGCTTTTTCGGGTTTGACGTTTCCTATTTGGGTGTAGCATCTGCATCAAACTTCCTCTTTAGGCTCTTTATTGTGCTTCTGCTTCCGGAACAGTCCGTATTCGGGAATAGTTCTCTGTTGCACCCGCAGGGAATTCGGAAGACTACGGTTTCAGAGTAGCAGATGTCTATGTGTAACTCCCACGAGGTAGCTGCGTTCTTCTGTCTTGTAGTACTCCTTGACACCTTGAAAACGACACGCAACTAAGGCGAGGTGTATACGAAGCCTGTCGTAAGAAACTACCAAACACGTAGTACCGTCTCGGAAGTTTTCGGGTAAGATTCCTCTTTGAAGTTCAGAAGGAAGGATTCAGAACTATATTTTACAAGACAATGATATTGCAAGGGTTTTAGCATACTTGAATTCAAAAGGCTTGCGAAGGACAACTCCGTCCGATCATGGTGCTTGACTAAATTCCGTACTAGGAATATCGCAAGTGCGGAAGTTTCAACAGGTTTCAATACCAAAACGCTGTGTAAGAAGCATTTAGCAAAGGTATAGAAATGGTATTATGCATTGCAGTAGTAAGGATGACTATAGGATAGTGAGAGTTTCATGAGAGCACAACGAATAGAAGGTGGCATAAATTCAGAACCACTTGAGATAATGCCAAGGAAATCCTGGCAGGTATGATAGTCAGTTTGATCAGCTGCTGAACAAGACGGCTTGACAAGAACTGCGTAGCACTTCCTATAGCAATCATGAGTGTTTCACTGACTTGCTACTTGGTTGGAATTGGCGAGCCAAGGGCCTGAAACTGCTATGCTCAGAAATTTTGAGCACGTTGAAACGGTCTTTGCTTTGCAAAATTTTGGGCCATCCCCAGTTTTGTTAAATTTGAAGTCAAGAGCCACGCCCTAGGGCCAGTAGCTTGGAGAAACGGAAAATGCAATGCTACTGAGCGTAGCAGGATTTCGGGATGCTCAGGGTCAACATGTTCAGAAAAGAAAAAATCGAGTTAGGAATCTGTAGGGTGGAAATTCTCCGAGGAAAAATAATCTGCATACCCGCGTTTTGAAATGCAAGAGCCTTGGCCCCGCAGTTTAAACGCAGAAGAGATTTTCAAACCTTGCTTCGGAGCACAGCAGGGTTCGGGTTTGGGCCTCTACTGTTGAGGGCAATACTTTCGAAACACAGCGGCGAGCATAACAGCGTTTGGGGCTCTTCAGGCCCCCAAAATCTTTAAAAAGCTGAGCATGACAGGGTTTCAGATTTCTGGTGGTTCTCAGAGGTTACAGAAAATAATGTGTTGAAGAGAACAACATCTTTCAAGAAGAGCCATGGACGTGGGGGGAGAGGTGAAGAGGGAGGCCGGGAAGGGGGACCGGGAAAAAGGGGGCGAAAAGAGCGCGGGTGAAGAGGGAAGGGGACTAGGGTGGGGAGGGGGACAAGTTGCTGGCCAGCCGACCATGCTGTTTAAGTTCCGGGTAGAAGATGCGGATGTGCTATGCAATGTAAAAAAGTGGAAAACTTAGATCGCTTCTCCACCCCCTTATACTCCCTATCAAATTACCTGTATTCATGGGCCCCCAACCTCTGTCTCACTATTTAAGTGTCTACATTAGCTGCTGCTGCCTGCCATTCGAGCCGTGCTGTGGCTGCCTGCCAGGGAGGGGTTCTATTGTGGGGTGATGTTCGCACTACTGCACAAATCCTACCACATTCTGTTTGGTGTGTTTTCGCGAAACACATTGCTGTAATTTTCTATCACAACAGGCGAGGGGATATTCTCCTCGAGATGGACGTGACCATGTTCTTTGATCGATTCGACCAGTTTCCGGTGCTTGGCAAAACCACCCCGTATGCCCCGCCGAATGCAGAGATCCGTCTTCACTTGGGTGCGCCAGCGTTGGACGACCTCTATTCAATTAAGGCCTTCTGTCCGGGTGTAGACCTGTCGATTCGGAAACAGACAACCAGGTTTGAAGACTCTGACAAACAGTGGGTAGTGTTGATCCGAGATTCCAAAAAGTTCATGGAGGCCGCAGTCTTGACCCTCTTTGTGGTATCAGAGTATGCTGAGTGTTCTATCACTTCCTTGGAGACCGCTGCTTCAGGACTTCTGCATAATTTGCAACCCAAGAGTGTCCTGTACGATGATGCATTGCACACCCAGACGGCCAGCTTTGAATTTGACTTAGCTGCGTTCCGGGAGATTCTGACAAGGACACACGCCCAGTCCGTACAACTACTTGGGAGAACAAGCTGTACGTCCAGTTTTCACAATGTCAAAGGCCACTTGAGTATTGCCGTGTGGCTTTTGCCTGAGCCTCTAATTGCTGTGGTTCCGGAAGTGCGCGATGTGCCCCTGCAGTGGGATGTGTTTCCCTGCGTGCAACTTCCCCTCTGCAGTGTCGTACGCATAGCCAAACCTACAGGGGGTACCAGGATTCAAGATGTTTCAGCTTTGGCGTTGACTTTTCTGGACAAGGGCAATAGCTCATGTTCTGCCGAATGGATTCGGCTCAGTTCCCCTGACTTTGATTCCTTGGGAGAGCAGCTTCAGCCCACTTCTGGGCCGGAAGACTGCGTGGGAGAGATGAAGACTACGACGGTCTGTGGGGGAAATCATCCCTCGTCCTCTGTTCAACTCGGCCTGACATCAGGAACACGGCAGCTGGCTCTAGTAGCCAAGTTCCGCTGCGACACTTTCTTGAGTCCGAAGCTGAAGTACAAGGTGTATATAGCATGAGAAGGCTCAGGCCGACTCAAGCCTCATACTGGCTGCATCTGAGGCACAAAAGCTGCGTGGGGGCATTGGGTTTCGGATCGGGTTGAGAGGTGCAGAAGTTTGTGGAGTCTGAAGAGGCTCACAGACAAATGCTCAGGTTGGAGCGGAAGACACAACAATCAAAACAAACAAAACTGACCTCAAACCCTGAACCCTAAACTGCCTGACCGCTGGGGAGGGTTAAGGGAGAAAAGCCCTGAACCCAAGCCCAGACCCCAAACTCACAGGGCCACGAACCTGGCACTGGCATGGCTGGACGTGGCCGGCAAGGGGCCCGGCGTTGAGGGTGTTGGGAGAGTTTAGGGGCCTAGAATATTTTGGGTTTCCGTTTCGAGGGGTTTTGGTTTTATGAAATATCGGGGCCCCAGACTGGGCTGTAGGGTGGCCGGCATTTTCGATACGCTAAGGGCTTTCTTTCCTAAGCCTTTCGCCGCAAGCTCTAAACCGACAAGGGCGCTATCGAAAGAGCAGGACTCCAGAGTACCCCTGGGAAAATGGAAAGAAAGCCCTTTGCTCCAAAACTCTTTGCTGAACCGTAGCCGGGAGAGCCAAAAGATGGGTACAGGCCTGACATAGGGGCCGTAACGATTAGACTGAGGTCTTGGGTATCTAATACTTTAGTTATATATAAGAGACTATGCTTAGAGCCAAGAAGACCCCTGTACCACATCCGAGGTTGTCGGTCTTCTCGTGTGATAGTTTTCCGCTATGATGTGCCTAGACTTAAACCCCGAATCGGTTTCGCAGACCAAGGTCTTGTTCTGGAGTTTTGCTTCAGAGGTGCCGGTGTAGAACCCTGAAACCCTTAAAACCCCAACCCCCAAGCCCCTAAACCCCTAAAAACTCCCTAAGCCCCTGAACCCGAATCCTGAAGACGAAGTGCCAGGCCTCAGAAGGAAGACGATCTCGTCGCTGGAGCTTCTGGGCTCGGTGTCCGGGGCCGAGATTTCTTTCCAACAGCTCAGCCTTGTGCCGCGGACCCGGATGGCTCATTTCAGGGATCATTTGTGCAGGGTTGTCGACCGGCTTGGCTTGAAAGGTTGCATCAAATTTATCTTGCGCCTATGGTGTGTAGGCTTCTCGAGCATGCATTGCGCTGAGGGATTTCTGGCTGTGGACATCCTACGCCTCAGCAGTATCGGTTTGGGTCTGTAGGGAAAACCCCGGGCCGTGAACCGCAAGATTACCAAAACCCGGACCCGTAAATTGAACCCATTGCCACATCTGCCGCAAGTGAAACCAGCATCTTCAGGGTCACTGCTGCAGCATCCTCCTCCGCTCGTCGTCATTATCATCGTCATCTTCATTACCATCGTCACAGTCACCATCATCATCATATTCTTTATCATCATCGTCATCACCATCAGTCATTAGCATGATAATAATAATAATAATAATAATGATAATAATAAAAATAATAATATTCATCATCGTCACCACCACCACCACCACCATCATCATCATCATCACCATCACCTGCATCATCATCATCATCATCATCATCATCATCATGATCATGATCATCACCGTCATCATCACCATCACCAACATCATCAGCAATACCATCCTCCTCCTCCTCATCAACATCGTCATCATCATCATCATCATGATCATCATCATCATCATCATCATCTTCATCTTCATCATCTGCCGTCAGCATCAGCATCAACACCAACCAGATCAACATAGAAATTACCATCGACATCTACATCAACCCCATCGCCATCGTCGTCATCAGCATCTGATATCGCTATCTTCTTATCTCACCGCACCTCACGTTCGTCTCATCTCTTCTGCTCTCATTTCATCTCATCCGATCTCATGTGCTCTCATCTCATATTTCATCATGCCAGAATATCACGTAATTTCGTATCGAATGGGTTCATACCAATTCAGATGTGAGCAGAGCAGATCAGATCATCTCATCTCACAGCCGTTGTTACTTATTCCCATGGTTATCACCGTTCTCGTTACGTTTACATGAAAACCACGAAGCTGCCACCTGTCAATCCTGTCAAGGCCCCCTTTCATCGCTTGCTTTTCCATGGCCCGCCGCTCAGCATCTCTCGCGTTTCATATTCCGCCGGCTACGCTCTTTGAGCTTGTGCATGCTGTGTCATGCAGCCTTGGTGCTTTCCTGAAAAGAGAGAGAGGTTGTGAGGTGACATTCTTGCTCAAGGGTAAACTTGAGAAGTTTCGAAGCTCGACCCGTCAGTTTTCAGTTGTCAATTTGCCCATGGCGACAAGCGCCCCTTTGCTGGGAAAGCAGGGCAAGGCCGCCCACAGCAAGGCATCGATCTTCTATGGAGCGGACGAGTACCTTGAGGAGCTTATTTTTTTTTGGTAAACCCTAAACCCTAAACCCCCCCACAAAAAAAAACCTTGAGGAGCTTAAGAAGAAGTACGAACACGACCACGAAATTGCTGCGTTGAAGAATGCTCTGCCGGGCGAGGGGGATCCTAACGCGGCAGGCGTTGCTCAGAGCAACGACAAGATGCTCTCCGTTCAGAAGAATGCCGAGAACAGGAGCCTGAAGACCAATCGGCTCTTCCCGACTCCGAACAAGCCAGACCCAATGCCGCAGAACTTGGCATTCCTCTTCACCAAGATCACGCCGGACCGAAGGGGGATCATAGTTGTGGTTCACTGGTTCCATGTTGGGAAACACTTATTGATACTGAACATCAAAGAATTGTTGTTCGTGTTTTCCTTTTCATACTCTAGTTGAACATTGGGGGTGCGTGTTTAAGAAATATGATGAAGCGGATTCGAAAAATAATGGGGCGTGTTTAAGATACATGATGAACCGGAATCCCCAAATATGGGGCCTGCTGAAGATATATTATCAGATATATGATGAACCGGAATCGCCACATGACGGGGCATGTTTAACATATATGGTGAACCGGAATCGCCACCTGAGGGGGCGTGTTTAAGACATAAGATGAAACCGGAATTGCCACATGAGGGGGCGTGTTTAAGATATAGGATGAACCGCGATCGTCAATGAGGGGGCGCATTTAAGACTTAAGACATATGATGAATTGGATTCGCCAAATGAGGGGGCGTGTCTAAGATATATGATGAACCGGAATCGCCAAATGAGGGGGCGTTCAAGATATATGAATCGCCGGAATTGCCAAATGAGGGGGCGTGTTTAGGATATATGATGCACCGGAATCGCGAAACCGCGGACACGAAAAGGAGTAAACCGAGCCCTGAACCCTAAAAGGAGCAAGATAATTCTGAGGGAGACCCGAAACCCCAAAATGGAGTGAAACAACCATAAGAGACGCCCAGCTGTCAACCCAAGAACATTACACCGACGGACAGCCCCAATATAAATTTAGGCCAAAACTGTCCGAGGAGTAAGATGACCTTGAAAGAACCCCAAGCCGATAAAAAGATGCAGCTAACCCAGTGAGCAACCCACAAGCATGGCAGGTCCCGGCCACATGTTTGAAGTCCCTTCGAGATTGATCATGGCGCTTAGGTGAGACGCCGTGGCCCAACCGCAACATCGAGAGGGTTATCGTTCGCGATGGTGGAATGAGCACGGCGCCTATAAACGACAGCGATACGGGCACTTCGAAACGCCGACGGGGTCGTCGTTCACTTTGATTGATCATGGTGCCTAGATGACAGCGACAAGCCTACGTGGAATGAGCATGTGCTCTAGGATTTCGTGTTGTGTGGCGGTCCGGGGTCGGAGGGCCCCCATCCATGGTGCGGTTTTCGTGCGCTCTTGCGGCCTGTGTGGTGGCACTCTCGGGGCTCTCTGCGCGGCCCTTTCTGCGAGCGCGTCTGCTGCTTGATCTCGTGTCTGTGAGCGGCTGATAACCATGTCCCGTGCATCTGCAGAGCTGTGTGCCGTGGAACTTGGTGTGTTTTGTGGCGGCTAGAGCCTCCGACAAATGGAAATGCTTCATGACACCGTGTGTTGTAGAAGTGCGGGCGAAGAGCTCCGTTGCTGTTGCCGAACTGTGTTGTGGAGCCTCCCAGCAGTGAAAAGAAAGAGTCTGCATGAGTTTGAGCCGGGGTTCAATTTGACCACGTGCCGCGTGTTTTTTGGCAAAGATTGGCAAACGAGACTCGGAAGCTTGATGTCGGTTGTCTACCTAGAACTGTAACATAGGTGTACAGCGCCCGCGCGTCAGCTTGATGTGCAGCGTCTAAGCTTGTGTGCAGCGTCTGGCTAGTGCACATGATGAGCATGGAAACGCACCAGAGATGCCTTAAAGCATTGTTGATGAAGCGCGGAGCTGTGATGCATTCCGTCTGTAGAAAACACTTTTGTTTTTTGCACAGGACTTCACATGGCATGGCGTCGTTATTAAGATCCGGGACGTCATCTTTGCCAGCGACATAAAGCCATAGCTGTTGGGAAGAGCAGGCTACATCAACATCCATATCCGGAAGAGAGGACAAAGCCAGTGGCTCTGCGTCTGATCAGTAGTGCGACGAGAACAATGTTTTTTTTGCACTGGAGCGGTTGAGTCCGTGTGTGCGAACTCTTGCTGTGTTAGCTTTGTGCTCCTATCGTAGCATGGACGGAGAGTGTGTCTGTGTGTGACAGTCTCCATGCACCTAGAGTCCTGAGTCGTCGTGTGCAGGTCGTGCGTGCTTCTGTCTCTTTTTGCTGCCTACTCGTTTGTGGCTGCTGTTCTGGCTCGTCTCCTCGTGGCTTTCTGCGCAGTTACGTTTGCAACACGCAAGTGACAGATTTTGGGCTGACAGTGTGTTTAGGAGTTGCGTGTCACGTACAGTCATGGCGTGGCGGAGTGCGCAACATCATTTCGTCCGTTGCTGTTCTGGCTCCTTCCTCAGACTTACTACCGCGCAGTTACGTGTGCAAGACACGGCCCGCCGCACAAGCGCCGCATCCTTCCTTGTTGTGCCGCTTTCTTCTCTGCTTGCGAACGTGGCCGCCGTATATCAGGCTTGCTCCGACTTGTTTCCTGTGCGTCCTGTGAGATCTGCAGCTTTGCTTCCAGGCCATGCAACCTTTCTTTCCCCTGGCACATAAGAACAAAGGACACACAAGAGAACTCGAGGAAGACAAGACTGCAAACCGTAAGGGACGACAGGAAGTCGGCAAATGCAAAGGATGACCGACCTCCGCCGTGACCTCGACAGCGTAAAGGCAGCTGTCCGAGATGACAACGTCAGCGCCCTGACAGAATGCAAGACAGCACAGGCGGAAGACAAAGTGTGAGGCGAAGGACGGACCCTAGACTCCTAGACCCTTGACACTATGGCCTCGGTGCCAGGGGAAACACGCAGACCGCAAGGGCCGCCTCGCCAGGTCCCTGCTCCCTGTGTTGGTTCATCCAGCATGGGGTAAGGGATTCGGTGGTGGCTGGTTCTCGTGGCATTGGTGGGACCGCATGCCCGAGGGCATGAAAACAGCCGGTTGTTTGTTCAGGTGCCGTTCCTTCCCTCATCTGCACACACTTATTGCCACTGTCTCAGACTGAACAGCCAGTTGGCCATGCAGTGGTGTGCATGT